>SJYX01021315.1:279368-290515 GCA_006410675.1 Oreotragus oreotragus | reverse complement strand
AAAAAAAACTTTTCAGTACACAAACATGTGATTTGTAAAAAATCAAAAGTTAATGTTTTAGAAAACTGTTTATATAAACAACTAATAAAGATTCTTTTACTAACAAGATTATTTTTTAACTGGCAAATATACTGGCATTATAGTCCATGTTTTATGGATATGGTCAAATTGAAATACCTGGACTTTCTCTGTGCAAGACCAAACGGAAATCGACGGTAATAAGGCAATCTACCAGTTTCCATATAGCCTTAAAGCTATTCATTTCCTTCAAATGAATAAATCTCTAAAGTTCTCTCCTAAAGAATTAATTAGAAATTTAAAGATTTACTAAAAAATATTCAAGAAGCATTATTTAAAGTAGTAAAAAGTAAAGTATCTTGAACAAAACAATAGTATACCAGTTATGGTAAATCCTTAAGACTATAATATGGAACCACTGAAAACTCTCTTTTCAAAATACATTTATATCTGGGAAATGTTCATGACAAAGGCAAAAGGTAAAGAATACATGATAATATACAAAATATTCACTGCTATTGGGGGAAAAAGTTCCTATGAATGGAAAAAATTACATGTTAATTATATTTAAATGCCCATACTAGTTATTTCTGGCAAAAGTGGTAACAGATATTTACTTTTTTGTTGTTATTCTAAATTCTATAAAATATACATGTATTCATTACTAACAGTTTCTTTCAATAATAAGCTACTGTAACTATTTGGGGAAGAAAACAAAAATCAAAACCTATGCAATGTTTCAAGATGATGACAGTATTCTCGACACTGATGCACTTGCCAAGGAAATTCACTCTGACTCCACAGTCTCCTAATATACAGCTGCAAAAGAACTTTCTTTGGAATCAACTCTAAATTAAGGATAATTACTTAAACTAATCATATCACTATTGCCTTTTAGGAGGAAAGAAGGGAACAAAGAAATAAATTTTATGTTAGTCCATATGAATACTTACAACAATTGTGAGTAAATAGAATATTTTAGAAGAAAGGCTGAAACTAGAACTAACATGAACAGATCCAGGTAATGGCTTGTCCAATAAGTATCAGACAGCAAACATTACTATACCGGGATACAAGAAGTTAAAATAAATTATGTGGTACTTTTCAAGGAAGAAGAGTTCCAAAATGAATTGAAATTATAGTCCACTAGCCCACCATTCTCTATGATCAAAAGTACATAGCTGACTGCTATACATGGAAATAAAGCAAACCACACTATTTCATAGACTGTGTAATTATTCAATGGAATGTATTCAGATGTTCAATCATATATGGATATACTACATTCAAGTACACAGTTTTAGACTTTACAATTGCTTTTTCAAATAAATGGATAGTTAATTTTGTTTTATTACAGCAAGTTAAACATATGATCAAGCTAACATCACTTATATTTAAAAACCGACCAACGAGGAAATTAAATTTCAAAGTCTAAATAAAAGTAGAGTGGTAAGTGGTATTCCAAGCAATTATTTCATACAAATTCCCCCCTTAAAAAAAAATCACAACATTAATACTGAAATAGGCAATACAAATAAGATTAACTCTTGGGGGTTAAAATCCTAAGAATCTGGCAATAACAGAATATTTATATGTCAATAATTCTAAATTACTAAAGTTTAATTAAAATATCTTCAAGTGAATTAAAATAATAAAGTAAAAACAAAATATAAAATGAAGAATTCTTCATTCTTCATTAGTATAAATATTATCATTTCTAAGTATCCTAGAGAGGACCTATGTTGTATAATAAAAAATTCTTCTTCTAAAAAAAAGAAAAAAGTATTTTTGATACAGTTCAAACTTATCTTAAAACCCTTTTGAAAATTAAATGCAGTACAAGAGGTTGTGGCACTTTAACAGTAGAAATGCTAAAGCCACTCACAGAAGAACAAAGGACAGAAGACTGATGTGCTTTTAGACATAGGGAAGGTATTAGGAAGATAGAAAAAGAGAAAGGACAAAGTATTGCTCGGATTAAAACAAACAATTTCAGACATATTCTGACTTTAAATGGAAGGAATTAAAAGCAAATATTATAAGCCTAGAAGAAAAAGTAGACTATAAGAACCTACTTTGGAGGTTATCCTATGAACTATAATATGCACCCTTTCTGTCTAATATTAATTAGTTCTTTTGCCACGTTCCTTGACAAAGCAAGGGCTTGAGACATTTTAATCACATTTATTCTTCTGACTTATTATTGCCAAGTACTTAATTCCATGTGTGTATTATGTCCCACAGGTATCACTGCTTTATACAGTCAACATGCATCTAGATTTACTGCATGTTTACCGTTTCTATTGCTTTCCATTCCTTTCTGCAACTCTGACCTTTCATCTTCTGCATTTTTTTGTCTTTCTGCCTTAAGAATATCCTTTAAGATTTTCTTTAGTATAGAAAATTTTCTGCTGGTGGCAAATGCTTCATTCTTATTTATCTAAAAAAGTCTTCATTTACTGGATACGGAATGCTAGATTGGCAGGTATTTTTCCTTTACACACTGAATATCTGGCTCCACTATCTTTTGATTTCTATTGTTTCATTGAGATGTTGTCAGTCCAATTACCCATTCTTTGAAGACAGCTTTTCTCTGCTTTCTTTTAAGAATCTCCCATTGTATTTTTTCAGGAGTTTTAGTAAGATGTGTCCCACCACCAACAAGGGTCACAGGATTAGACATAGTTTTAAATCTAGCACTTTGTTAGCTTTATAGAAGGATATAAGATAGGATATTCAGTGTGCAGAGCATCTTCAAAACCATGGATCTTCTTGAATCTCTCCCCAAACCACAGAAAGTGAGCATAGTTGCCAAGGACAGCTGAGATGCAGGTGGTTCACTTCAACACAGAGAGGTACCTTGGTTTCCTGCCAGTCTTATATTGTTCACACTGCACAGATGTAAGGCCAGTATGTCACCTCACAGTTCTCTCAGTTCAAAAGCAATGTGATAGATGAGGTTTCAGAGTAAAATTAAGAGATAACTAGCTCCTAACACATAACGTTCCCTATTTGTCTCAATACAGCTTATTTCCACAGCAAAGTGCTGAGAAGGCGGACCCAAGGTCAGATTTTCATGCCCGTCTATGTATGTTCAGGGTCCAGATCTGATATTAAATCTCTACCCACAATGTAGGTTTCAAGCCATTTATTCTCTGGGGTAAGAAAGTTTACTGAATCTCTGCCTTAATGTCTTTCATCAATGAATGTAAAGCTTTATCAACAATAATCCTTTCTAATATCTGCTTTGGTGTTTCCCATGTAGCACAGTGGTAAATAATCCACCTGTCAATGTAGAAGGTGCAAGAGATGTAGGTTTGAATTCTGGGTGGGGTAGATCCCCTGGAGGAGGAAACGGCAACCCACTCCAGTATTCTTGTCTGGAAAATTCCATGGGCAGGAGCCTAGGGCCGCAGTCAATGAGGTCGCAGAGTCCGACATGACTGAGCGTCAACTTTCTTACTTCAACTTTTACCTCCTTTTTTCCCATCATTTTTTGTCTCTCCATGCTTGCTTTTGTATATTTTCTTCTAATTATACTATAAGTTCATTACTTCTCTTTTTAACTGTGCCTCATCTTCCATTCAACCCATCCACTAAGTTCCTAATTTTGGTAACTATATTTTCTTAATTCTAGAATTTTCATTTTAAAACTACTTTTTATTTCCCAACTGAAATTTTCAACCTTGTCTTTCATTTTGTTAGTATGGTTATTTCCAGGCTATGTCTGATAATACCCAGAGGTGCTGTGATTTTGTTTCTATTGTCCAATTCCTACACTAAATTTATTCATGTCATCTTGCCTTTCCTATGTCTATTTACATTTTATTGTGCCTAGTTATTATATTTGCAATTTTGAAAAAGAATAAAATTCTTAGGTGATCTTCTTTTGGAGGCCTTCTTGCAGAGAGGATTTAATTTTACATCCTGTGAACCCCAGCAATCCACGATAACCTCAATTTATTCAGGATTGATGTGACCTGAAATTGAGCTGCAAAATCACTGGGGCTTATCTTCGACTGGTTGACTCTAGACTAGAGCCCTTTGGGTACCGAGACCAAAGTGAGTTCACCCATATGGTGGTGAACAGTAGACTGCATTCCCTGTGATCCCATGAAGCTACCATAAGTATTCTCAGACATTCCACCAAAACTGGCAAATGCACCCAGCAGAGAAAGAATATTCAAAAGCCAGGCTCACATTCCTAGAAGGCTAACTCTTTTCTATCTTGTTTATTTTCCAACGACTTCATCTAACTTTCTAGTTCTACTTAGAGGAAGAGTTGGTCCAAATCATCTTGTCTGCCACTACCAAAACTGAAGCTGAGTTACAGAACTTTAAACAAGATAGCTTGAATACATCTATTTAAACTGTACAAGAACTCAGAAGTCTTAAAGTACCTATCAAGTAGAATTTTTTGTGTCAAAAATAAAAATAAGTATATACCTAAAAAGTTATTTTAAAAAAGAGACATTAACAGATGAGTAACATTTACAAAATCAAGACAATAAAACGATTACTTTTTCATAGAACTTACGAGAAAGCTTGTACTTGAAAATGCATAACTGAATGATAAGATTGAGGAAACTTTTTTGTATAGAGAAATTCTTCCCTGAAATAGTACTTAACTAGGTATGCATATAGGCCACTTTCCTTTATCCACATCAAACTTTTTCCTCCTAATATAATACCAGCTTCAGCTGAATGTTTATTTAGCCTATACTGCAAGTGATTAAAAAGGGAAATAAGACACAGTATGTTTCCTGGACAAATTTCCAGTCCTGTAGGAGAGATACAGAGATAATCTGATAATGATGTAACAGAGGTATGCATATGATGCTATGGGTACACAGGAGAGACATCATGTCAGCATGAGGTAACATTTCAATTACTGCTCCTTTAGTGACAATTCAATTACTACTTTCTAAAATGTATATTTCCTTTGGTGATGTAATACTAAGCAAAAAAGAAAATATATGCAACAATTTATATTGTAAACTTAAAAGGCTCACCTGAGTATATATAAACACAATGTATCATATGAGAAACCAAGGTGGAAAAACTGATACGAAAACTCACCCCATCTGGAAGTGCCCTCCAGCACACGGCACTGACAAATTCATTTGTGTCATCTTCTTTTCGGTCTTTGTCCAGAACACTTTTGACTGTGTCAAACTTAAAAGTTAGCAAAGTCTTAGAAAGTCCTTTATAGTACAGGTAAAGAGAGTTGTTCTCACTTCCTAAAAAAAAAAAAAAAATTTAATAATTATTTTAAAATATCTTTTTTGGTTTAGAATGGAAGAACTTAGTGTTAGGACTTCATATTCATAAGTTAACTATTACTCAACATTTAAGTTCAGAGACTAATAATCTTTTATGGTAAAATATGAAAGACCAGAGCACAGGACTTCTTGGGAATCATGTGAAAAAAGGATTCCTAGGGAAAAAATGTGTATTTTCCTAACCTAAAAACATAATCATTGTCAAATGATTTAACAATATTGATATAAAAATCATTTTTAGCAGAGATCTAGAGAAGAACCAGAAATTTGTTATTATAATATAACATTTAAAGTACGTTTAAAAAGATTTCTGTCTAGGGGGGAAAAATGTTGTAGCACTTATAAATGCAGATTTTAATAATCTACAAAACTCATCTCCCATTTCCTAACAAAAGCTGAGTGATCTATAAACCTATAATTTGAACAATCTGTCAAAGTAAGAGATTTGCTTTGACAAGGCTTGGGTTTATACACATATTCAGTTCAGTTCAGTCTCTCAGTCGTGTCTGACTGTTTGCAACCCCATGAATCGCAGCACGCCAGGCCTCCCTGTCCATCACCAACTCCCGGAGTTCACTCAGACTCACGTCCATCGACTAGGTGACGCCATCCAGCCATCTCATCCTCTGTCATCCCCTTCTCCTCCTGACCCCAATCCCTTCCAGCATCAGAGTCTTTTCCAATGAGTCAACTCTTCGCATGAGGTGGCCAAAGTATTGGAGTTTCAGCCTCAGCAATGAACACCCAGGACTGATCTCCTTTAGGATGGACTGGTTGGATCTCCTGCAGTCCAAGGGACTCTCAAGAGTCTTCTCCAAAACCACAGCTCAAAAGCATCAATTCTTCGGCGCTCAGCCTTCTTCACAGTCCAACTCTCACATCCATACATGAACACTGGAGAAACCATAGCCTTGACTAGACGGACCTTTGTTGGCAAAGTAATGTCTCTGCTTTTCAACATGTTATCTAGGTTGGTCATAACTTTTCTTCCAAGGAGTAAGCGTCTTTTAATTTCATGGCTGCAGTCACCATCTGCAGTGATTTTGGAACCCAAAAAATAAACTCTGACACGGTTTCCACTGTTTCCCCATCTATTTCCCATGAAGTGATCGCACCAGATGCAATGATCTTAGTTGTCTGAATGTTGAGCTTTAAGCTAACTTTTTCACTCTCCTCTTTTACTTTCAGCAAGAGGCTTTTTAGTTCCTCTTCACTTTCTGCCATAAGGGTGGTGTCATCTGCTTATTGATATTGGTTATTAATATTTCTTCTGGAAATCTTGATTCCAGCTTGTGCTTCTGTCAGCCCAGCGTTTCTCATGATGTAGTCTGCATAGAAGTTAAATAAGCAGGGTGACGATATACAGCCTTGATGTATTCCTTTTCATATTTGGAACCGGTCTGTTGTTCCATGTCCAGTTCTAACTGGTCTTCCTGACCTGCATATAGGTTTCTCAAGAGGCAGGTCAGGTGGTCTGGTATTCCCATCTCTTTCAGAATTTTTCACAGTTTATTGTGATCCACACAGTCGAAGGCTTTGCCATAGTCAATAAAGCAGAAATAGATGTTTTTCTGGAATTCTCTTGCTTTTTACATGATCCCACGATGTTGGCACTTTGATCTCTGGTTCCTCGGCCTTTTCTAAAACCAGCTTGAACATCTGGAAGTTCATGGTTCATGTATATATGTGTAGAGATAGTTAATTTTACTGAATAAAGGCCAAATCATTTTAAAATACTAATGGAAGTTCATATACTCAGGAATCAAATCTATTAAAGCATTTGAACAGTACCAAATTTGATTTTCATATTTCTAATTTAAATCTGTACAAATTATCAACAATGAGAGTCCTAGAATAACAGATTGAGACTACCCAAACAGACTATTTATTGAAGGGAACATTATACAGGGGGAAATGAACATCAGACTTAAGACACAGCTGTCTCTAAAATTAAGATTTCAGGAGAAATGTCTTCTCATAATACAGTTAACAATTTTATGCTGTTTCATGTGGTTGGGGTTTGTGCTCAGTGAAGGAGAGAAGGACTAATGCTTTTTCTAACCCAAAGAAAATTCAGCATGCTACCTTCTGCATGTACAGATCATTTCCTGAGTTGGTATGTCGTCTAGTCCACTGAATGTAATTTTGGTGAAAGATACCTATTTAAAAGTTCCAGGAGAAAGTAGTTTCACTTACCACAGGCTATATAATCTCCATTGGAAGCGAGGCCTACAAAGTTTTTTTCATTGATATGACCCTTGAAGGAGCGCAGGCAGTATGGCTTCCCTACATTCCACAGCTTTAGCTGGCTGTCTGTTGAACTGAGAGAAACACAAAAAGTTAGAACACTTCAAGATTTCATGACATGAAACTCATCACTACTACTAATCGGAGGCAATCCAGTTTGGTGGTAGGGAATGCAGACTCTGGAGCCAGACTGTCTGAGTCAGAATGCTCAGTATGCTATTATTTGCTTTTGACCTTAGGAAAGTTAATACAAACTCTTTGGCCTCAATTTTTTCATCAGTTAAATATGAAATATAATGATTCCTATTTTACATGATCAGATGAATCCTAGAAGAGATTGAAAAAAAATTAAATTAATNCGGACCTTTGTTGGCAAAGTAATGTCTCTGCTTTTCAACATGTTATCTAGGTTGGTCATAACTTTTCTTCCAAGGAGTAAGCGTCTTTTAATTTCATGGCTGCAGTCACCATCTGCAGTGATTTTGGAACCCAAAAAATAAACTCTGACACGGTTTCCACTGTTTCCCCATCTATTTCCCATGAAGTGATCGCACCAGATGCAATGATCTTAGTTGTCTGAATGTTGAGCTTTAAGCTAACTTTTTCACTCTCCTCTTTTACTTTCAGCAAGAGGCTTTTTAGTTCCTCTTCACTTTCTGCCATAAGGGTGGTGTCATCTGCTTATTGATATTGGTTATTAATATTTCTTCTGGAAATCTTGATTCCAGCTTGTGCTTCTGTCAGCCCAGCGTTTCTCATGATGTAGTCTGCATAGAAGTTAAATAAGCAGGGTGACGATATACAGCCTTGATGTATTCCTTTTCATATTTGGAACCGGTCTGTTGTTCCATGTCCAGTTCTAACTGGTCTTCCTGACCTGCATATAGGTTTCTCAAGAGGCAGGTCAGGTGGTCTGGTATTCCCATCTCTTTCAGAATTTTTCACAGTTTATTGTGATCCACACAGTCGAAGGCTTTGCCATAGTCAATAAAGCAGAAATAGATGTTTTTCTGGAATTCTCTTGCTTTTTACATGATCCCACGATGTTGGCACTTTGATCTCTGGTTCCTCGGCCTTTTCTAAAACCAGCTTGAACATCTGGAAGTTCATGGTTCATGTATATATGTGTAGAGATAGTTAATTTTACTGAATAAAGGCCAAATCATTTTAAAATACTAATGGAAGTTCATATACTCAGGAATCAAATCTATTAAAGCATTTGAACAGTACCAAATTTGATTTTCATATTTCTAATTTAAATCTGTACAAATTATCAACAATGAGAGTCCTAGAATAACAGATTGAGACTACCCAAACAGACTATTTATTGAAGGGAACATTATACAGGGGGAAATGAACATCAGACTTAAGACACAGCTGTCTCTAAAATTAAGATTTCAGGAGAAATGTCTTCTCATAATACAGTTAACAATTTTATGCTGTTTCATGTGGTTGGGGTTTGTGCTCAGTGAAGGAGAGAAGGACTAATGCTTTTTCTAACCCAAAGAAAATTCAGCATGCTACCTTCTGCATGTACAGATCATTTCCTGAGTTGGTATGTCGTCTATTCCACTGAATGTAATTTTGGTGAAAGATACCTATTTAAAAGTTCCAGGAGAAAGTAGTTTCACTTACCACAGGCTATATAATCTCCATTGGAAGCGAGGCCTACAAAGTTTTTTTCATTGATATGACCCTTGAAGGAGCGCAGGCAGTATGGCTTCCCTACATTCCACAGCTTTAGCTGGCTGTCTGTTGAACTGAGAGAAACACAAAAAGTTAGAACACTTCAAGATTTCATGACATGAAACTCATCACTACTACTAATCGGAGGCAATCCAGTTTGGTGGTAGGGAATGCAGACTCTGGAGCCAGACTGTCTGAGTCAGAATGCTCAGTATGCTATTATTTGCTTTTGACCTTAGGAAAGTTAATACAAACTCTTTGGCCTCAATTTTTTCATCAGTTAAATATGAAATATAATGATTCCTATTTTACATGATCAGATGAATCCTAGAAGAGATTGAAAAAAAATTAAATTAATTTATTTAAATGCTTTCAATAGTCCCTGGGCACATAGGAAGTATAACCATTAACCATCAATAACACCATACGACCACCATCAAACAATAAGAAAGCTCTATTGGGAGTTGTTCTCCCAATTTCAGTTGATTTATTTTTTCAACTGTTCAATTATATTAGTATATTATATATAAACTATTTTCACAGCTGAGTTGTATCTACAGGCAAGGAATACTATGAATGTTTGGTCTATACAGTTTACCTTACTAATATGCAAATGCAGTTGTTAATCAAAAAATAACTGAATATAAAAATTGATGCTAACCCTATCATGCAAGGACAGTCTGAGGATTTGAATAAAAAACTCAATACTTCTGACTTTTTATTATAAAAATTAAATCATACAGCACATTATTTTGCAAAGTGCTTCTTCCTCATCCAACAATTTGTTTTACATTTTATGTGAAATAAACACATTTCTCTATTAATGACTACACAATAAATCACCTTTTCTCTAACAGTCACAGAATAGGGCACCATGCTAAATGTTTGACATACAATATTTTATTCAAAGAATCACAACATGTAAGTAGTATTCTCAGTTCCATTTCAGAGGTGAGGAAGCAGATATAGAAGATTAAGAATATTTTTAAAGTACCACTGTTAGTAAACAGTAGAGCCAAGATTGAAACTCTTATTTCACAGGCCACATTCCAAACTTCCAAAATTCTATTGCTTCTCATTTTTCAACATAGCATTTATTCTCAGACATTTATGTTGTGTTTTGGTTTGGGGTTTTTTTGGCCACGCCATGCAGCTTGCGGTACTCTTAGCTCCCTGACCAGCGATCGAACCTGGGCCCTGGCAGTGGAAGAACAGAGCTATAACCACTGGACCGCCAGGGAATTTCCGACGATTGTGTTGTTAAAATTTTTTTTTTTCTGCTCAACAATATTACATTGATAATTCCTTTATGTATATGTGTGTGTGTGTGTGTGTGCGCACACACACATATAGTCAAAGAATTCAGAGGTTGCAGCAACGTGTGTGCATAGGATTGTTTTAATATTACTTTTTTCATATTTCC
This sequence comes from Oreotragus oreotragus, assembly GCA_006410675.1. Classification (NCBI taxonomy): domain Eukaryota; kingdom Metazoa; phylum Chordata; class Mammalia; order Artiodactyla; family Bovidae; genus Oreotragus; species Oreotragus oreotragus. The sequence continues at coordinate 279,859 of SJYX01021315.1, read as the reverse complement.
AAATATACTTTTGGGTAAACTCATCTCACATACTTCTAAACACCAAAGATGTTCAAGAGGAAAATCATCATGATTTATAAACACCAAAAAGGAAAAAAGACTGGTGAATATATATACCAAAAATCTACATTAAAAAAGGTCGACTAAGATTTCGAATTTATACAGTTAAGCATACATATACTTCAACTTCCTGGCTTCCCTGGTGGCTCAGACAGTAAAGAATCTGCCAATCTGCCTGCAATGCGGAGACCTGGGTTCAATCCCTGGGTAGGGGAGATCCCTTTGAGAAGGAAATGGCTACCCATTCCAGTATTCTCTCTTGCCTGGAAAATCCGATGGACAGAGGAGCCTTTGTGACCCATCAGGTCACAAAGAGCTGCACACGACTGAGCAACTAATACTTCACTTCTTTTTTTTTTTTTCTCTTTAACATCCTTCTTTTTTAATTTAATACTATTTTAATATCCTTAAACATACTTTTTTTTTTTTTT
>SJYX01021315.1:230541-267099 GCA_006410675.1 Oreotragus oreotragus | reverse complement strand
GTGTTGACCATCTGGTGATGTCCATGTGTAGAGTCTTCTCTTGTGTTGTTGGAAGAGGGTGTTTGCTATGACCAGTGCATTTTCTTGGCAAAACTCTATTAGTCTTTGCCCTGCTTCATTCCGCATTCCAAGGCCAAATTTGCCTGTTACTCCAGGTGTTTCTTGACTTCCTACTTTAGCATTCCAGTCCCCTATAATGAAAAGGACATCTTTTTTGGGTGTTAGTTCTAAAAGGTCTTGTAGGTCTTCATAAAACCGTTCAGCTTCAGCTTCTTCAGCATTACTGGTTGGAGCATAGACTTGGATTACTGTGATACTGAATGGTTTGCCTTGGAGACGAACAGAGATCATTCTGTCATTTTTGAGATTGCATCCCAGTACTGCATTTCGGACTCTTTTGTTGACCATGATGGCTACTCTATTTCTTCTCAGGGATTCTTGCCCACAGTAGTAGATACAACGGTCATCTGAGTTAAATTCACCCATTCCAGTCCATTTTAGTTCACTGATTCCTAGAATGTCGACGTTCACCCTTGCCATCTCTTGTTTGCTATACCTCAATACAAAATTAAAACAGAAAACAAACAAACAAAAAAAAGACAACAAAAAAACCCTAGACATTTCAGATAGCAAAATGTGACCATTCCAGAATCAGTTCCTACCTTCCCTCTCCCAGGTTTATTGTGGCTGGGCTTCTATGGATGGTGTTATTTATTTGTTCAGTGACTTTTCCAGAACTAAATTCTATAGTCTCCTGTATAGAATCACTGAAGTCTTTGATCAGTTCTGTTGTCTTTTTTTTAAACTTCGCAGAGTAAAGGCTGCTACTGGGTCACTTAGAAGTCACAAGATTTCCTTAAATGGTCTGGTTCAGTGTCTTCTACCCTTTGCGAAGGGGATCTCTGTGTGTAGTAGGGTATGCTTTCAAAACTCAGGCAACTTATACATCTGTCTTACCTTTTACTTCTGGCTTATATAGAGCCTTACAGTCAGCCAGAGGTAAGAGACTAGATCTCTCTGCAGTTTTTCTGAGAGAGGACACTGGCCTGGACATGCAAAACACATTCTCATTCCAGGAACATGAGAGATTTTTCAAAAAGTTGTGGCCTTTTGCCCAGATCTTCCTTTCAAATATTTGACAGGGCTCCTGTTTGTCCCGCCTGGCATCACAGCCTTCAATAGTTGTGGTATTACATTTGATTATTTTCAACAACACCCTGGGGTCCAGGTCTTTTCCCATGGAGACTCTGAATCAGGTCAAACAGAAACATCATCTTGCCAATGGAGCTTTCTCTTGTGAGTTGTAAGTCAGGTCAAATAGTGACAATGACCTGGAAATGAGGATTTTTGAGAAGTTCTAAAACTAGTTTTGGCCCCAGTGTTGACAACAATGTTGCTGGTTTTCAAAGCTTACATAACCAGAATGTTAGTTCATTTTTATAAAGTTGCCAGTATTTCTGTTGCTTATATGGAAGAGTATTTCCACATTCCACTTTATGTTTATCATTGTAATTACATTAAGTGATCACCTCAAATGACAGCATTCAGCTTATACTATGGAAGTACAAATGTATAGCTGTAGTTTGTTTGGCATGTGCTAGAGTAAAAATAGAAGAAAAAAAATTCTGGCTTCATTTGCTATGTTTATGTTAAATTTATTGGTAAAAAAGATTAAACTTTTCTTTTGCAGTAAATAATTCAAAACCAAAAATCATTTTAGTAAAGTAAGTCTTTAATTTCTCAAGTTATTTTATGAGCTGAAAATAAGATACTATAAAACAGCATACTACAGTATAGTGAAATAATACTTCATTCTCAGGCTAATAAGCAAAACGGGATATAATATGTAAAGGATATTGGGGTGTAAGTAAAGGTTATGTCATCATGTCTTGCAAAAAGATTTTTCAGTAGTGGGAATGAGAAAAGTAGTATGGAGACTTGAGTATAAAATGGCAGATGTTTCTGTAGACATGGCGATGTTTCTGTAGACATGGCAGCCTCAAAAGAAATCGCACACAGTGTGGACAAGTCTGAGAGTTAAAAATTCCAGAAAGATACAGTCATAGGAGCTCTCCATAATTTTGTCAGAAGCTCCATCAGGTTGTTCCAGGTAGAGCACAAAGGATTTTTAGAGCAGAGAAGATACTCTGCATGATACTAACATGATGAAAGGCATGCAAGCATGCCAAGTCACTTCAGCAGGGTCCGACTCTGTGACCCCATGGATTATAGCCCACCAGGCTTCTCTGTCCACTGGATTTTCTAGACAAGAATACTGGAGTGAGTTGCCATGTCCTCCTCCAGGGGCCCTTCCAGACCCACCCAGGGATTGAACCTACGTCTCTAACGTCTCCTGTGCTAGCAGGTGGGTTCTTTAGCACTAGGGCCACCTGAGAAGCCCATTATGATGAATGTATTTGTCCAAATCCATAGCATATTAATACCACAAAGGAACTCATGATTATGATGCGTCAATATATGTTCATCAATTGTAACAAATATACCACTCTGGAGAGAGATGTTGAAAATGGGAGATTATACACGAGTAGGGACAGAAGGCACAGGGGGATCCTCTGTATCTCCCTCTCAATATTGCTGTGAACCTAAAACTACACACACACCAAAAAAAAGTTTAAAAAGACCCAGAGATCTCAGCATCTCACTTACGTATACCTTCCCAAATTAAAAATAAAAACAGAAATCTCAGTTAAGAGAAAGTACCAGAAACATTTATCACAGTCTTCCCCAATCTAACTTGCTTAGAACACCGGAATATAAAACAGATTGAATTAAGAGCTGCTTTGGCTAGAGCCCAAGGAGGAGCAAGGAGCCCTTTTCTCAGCCTCTTTTCTCCCTACGTTTGGCTTTCTTCCTACCTGCCAACTCTTGAGAAATCTAAAGGATCGAATTTGAAAAATAGCAACTGTATTACTGATTACTATGAACAAAGTCATTTATTTTTTCCCAAATTTATCTCTTTCTATGCTAGGGAGAAAGTATATTAATGAATTTTATATGTTAATTCCAAAATTTATGGGCAAATAAAAACTTTTACAAATCATTACTATGACTATGACTTGGGCTTCAAAATCATTGTGGACGGTGATTGTAACCGTGAAATTTTTTAAAAGATGCTTGCTCCTTGAAAGGAAAGCTATGACAAACCTAGACAGTATATTAAAAAAAAAACAGAGACATCATTTTGCTGACAAAGGTCTGTATAGTCAAAACAGTTTTTCCGGTACTCGTGTACTGATGTGAGAGTTGGACCAAAAAGAAGGCTGAGAACCAAAGAACTGATGCTTTCAAATTGTGGTGCTGAAGAAGACTCTTGAGAGTCCCTTGACTGCAAGGAGATCAAACCAGTTAATCCTAAAGGAAATCAACCCTAAATATTAAAGGACTGGTACTGAAGCTGAAGCTCCAATATTTTGGCCACCTGATGTGAAGACCTGACTCATTGGAAAAGACTCCAATGCTGGGAAAGATTGAGGGTAGGAGAAGGGGGTGACAGAGGAAGCCATGGTTGGATGGCATCACTGACTCAATGGATGTGAGTCTGAGCAAACTCCAGGAGATAGTGTAGGGCAGGACCCTGGTACCCTGGAGTCCATGGGGCTGCAGAGTCGGACAGGACCGAGCAACTGAACAACAACAACATGATTTGTTGGTTTTAATTTCCTCTGGTGGAAAAAATGTGTTTTCCTTAAACTCTTTCCCCTAAAAGTGTTTCTCAGATTGGCAACAGGGAAAATAGTACTTAAATTTTCATACTCATTAATAGGACCGAGTACAATGTTCTATGCATAGATATTAGTGGCTAAACAATAACACTGTTTAAGTTTTATCATTGGAAAACAAAAATATTTGTATCAAATACAGAAAAGTTTTAAAATTTGTTTCTGTTATTTGAATTCATTTGAAAGTATGCACTAGAAAAGGAAATGGCAACCCACTCCAGTGTTCTTGCCTGGAGAATCCCAGGGATGGGGGAGCCTGGTGGGCTGCTGTCTATGGGGTCGCACAGAGTTGGACACGACTGAAGCGACTTAGCAGCAGCAGCAGCATACACAACAAATTACTTGTGGAATATATAGTTTTATTATTATACTACTATAATATGGCATAACACACAATCTAGAATATTCAGTGGCTTATAAGATACCAAATAAGCATAAAATGCTAGCAAAATTTCCTGGTTTCACAGTTTCCCTGCTTTGGAATCAGTTTCTGTGCAATAAACTGTGTTATTCACCAGGTAAATTCAAGGATCCATTTTCCTCTTCAACTTAGTAGGTGACTTTTTTTTTTAATTAAAATTTTATAAAATTATTCAATCATAAATCTAAATTCAGAGGCAATGCCCTGCAAATCTTAATGGCCTTAGAAATACAAAATCAGCATTGCCACAAGAGAAATAAAATGGAGTATTAATCTGTTTCCTAGATTGCTAAGTTTACACACAGCCAAATAAACACCTGCAAAAATATGTGTTTATTCTTTGAGAATGAATTTCCTTCAGTCGTCACTGATCTGCTTTACTTCAATCTCTTTTCAAACACTTTTGCTTTAAGGAATCAATGTAAACAATGCTTAAGTAATAGCTAATAAACACTGGGGATACTTTAAACTATTTTCATTACTAGAAAGGCAATAAAGCCAAAAAGTAAAAATAAACTATGTGGACAAGTAAAGATTGTAAATAAATTTATTTCAATATCTAGAAAATAGTTGTCTAAATTAGTGACAGTAGGAAAGAGCCGAAAAAGTCTAGAGGGTTCTTATACATACAGCATTTCGCTGATCATTATAAAATTTTTAATAAAATAACCCAATCAGGGAATTTGGTTTTTCAAATGGTAAATTCAATCTGTTTAAATTTACTGTGATCAGATTAGTCAAATGTTTGGATTACTTCTCATCATTATTTAGTTTTTTACTTTTTTTATCTTGGCTTTTCCTGTGGTTCTTCATTTCCTGCCTTGTAGAGTTCTTTTTAATACAAACTGAGTTTTCTCTCTTATGGTAGGTTTGAAAGTAGAGTTTCTACTTCTATTCTTTAATGATTTAAAATTTGAGAATGCAGGCATGACTTTAAGGACAAAGTTAATTAATATTGTTACAGATTATATAAAAACCTAACACTGTTCCCATTTCATGAATACTCCTCCAAAACCTGGGTTACATTTTAATTGTCCAAATTTTTACTTCCACCTTTAAAAAAAACCCCAAACTAGTCTATTTTTCTATTATTGTTGTTTTATATACTCAATACTAGCTAAGATTGACCCACATTTATGAATCTCTTTGCTCACAGGATTTCATTCCTTACATTTTATTCAATTCTTGCTTTAATTCTCTTCTTTTATTTCTCTGTGGTGGGGTAGGAAGAAGAAGCATCCCATACCATGAAGGCAGTGGTTAGAATCCTCAGGGAGTCAGTTCCTCTCCACCACTCAGAGCCCAGGCTAGGACAAAGTTTCTAGAACTGTCACCTTGCAGATAGGCAATTACAGCACTCTAGGTACACACTTCCCAGGTCCACACCATCTGTTCCCTCCCCACTAACTCTTCAACATCCAGATCCCTGGATTACTGAGGCCAGCCACCTCTCATCACCAGCAGGGAACAGAACTTCCCCTCACATGTCTAATTCTCTGGTTTTTATATTCTGCTTTGTTTGTGACCCTTCACTATTTCAATACTCCGTAAGCTATGTATCTAAAAGAGTATTTTATATATTTTACCTAAAGCACTGTTTAGCTAAAATATAAATGTTCATTGACAGAGGGTTTTCAGTTTACCTAGTCTATCACACTGTTAGAACCAGAACTCTCTCTTGAGAACCTTATTACTTATATTGGTAAAACTATGAGGCAAGCGTCAAAATAGAAGACTGCGTGTGTGAGGGCTCAGCTGTGTCCTACTCTTTGCCACCCTTGGGTCTGTAGCTCCTCTGTCCATGTGATTTATTAGGCAAGAGTACTGGAGCAGAGCCTTTTCCTCGGCCAGGTTATCTTCCTGACCCAGGGACTGAATTCCCATCTCCTGCCCTGCAGGACTCTTTACCACTGAGCCATCCGAAAGCCCCAAAGACTGACAAACTCGCACATTATGCATGTCAATAACTACTTTTCTGGTGTATTTCACACTGTCCCTCCACTTCCAGAGGCACTTTCATCCAATCCAGAGTATTTTTATTAACATAAAGTATATTTCTATATTAAGTATATTTCTATATTAAGTATCTTTCTATATTAGCAATATGGTGAATTCCATGCAAGAAAAAGACTGAAAAACTAATGCAAAATGGAGAATTTAACTACAAAAAATAATGTAGATTTGGAGTTCAATCTATTTAATGACCTTTATGCTGTTTTTAAAAAGTCAAAATGAATTGTATTATCTCAATAATAATAGTTCATAAGAAATAATAACATTTCATAAGAAAAAACAATTTGGTTTTTCTCTTTTTCTAGACAGATTTGGTCCAACTATGGAATGGGGCTCCTGACATTGTACAGGAGACAGGGATCAAGACCATCCCCATGGAAAAGAAACGCAAAAAAGCCAAATGGCTGTCTGGGGAGGCCTTACAAATAGCTGTGAAAAGAAGAGAGGCGAAAAGCAAAGGAGAAAAGGAAAGATATAAGCATCTGAATGCAGAGTTCCAAAGAATTGCAAGAAGAGATAAGAAAGCCTTCTTCAACGATCAATGCAAAGAAATAGAGGAAAAGAACAGAATGGGAAAGACTAGACATCTCTTCAAGAAAATTAGAGATACCAAGGGAACATTTCATGCAAAGATGGGCTCGATAAAGGACAGAAATGGTATGGACCTAACAGAAGCAGAAGATATTAAGAAGAGGTGGCAAGAATACAAGGGCTCCAAAATCACTGTAGATGGTGAGTGCAGCCATGAAATTAAAAGATGCTTACTCCTTGGAAGAAAAGTTATGACTAACCTAGATAGTATATTCAAAAGCAGAGACATTACTTTGCCGACTAAGGTCCGCCTAGTCAAGGCTATGGTTTTCCTGTGGTCGTGTACGGATGTGAGAGTTGGACTGTGAAGAAAGCTGAGTGCCGAAGAATTGATGCTTTTGAACTGTGGTGTTGGAGAAGACTCTTGAGAGTCCCTTGGACTGCAAGGTGATCCAACCAGTCCATTCTGAAGGAGATCAGCCCTGGGATTTCTTTGGAAGGAATGATGTTGAAGCTGAAACTCCAGTACTTTGGCCACCTCATGCCAAGAGTTGACTCAATGGAAAAGACTCTGATGCTGGGAGGGATTGGGGGCGGGAGGAGAAGGGGACGACCGAGGATGAGATGGCTGGATGGCATCACTGACTCGATGGATGTGAGTCTGGGTGAACTCCGGGAGTTGGTGATGGACAGGGAGGCCTGGCGTGCTGCGATTCATGGGGTTGCAAAGAGTCGGACACGACTGAGTGACTGAACTGAACTGAAATGCTATTAAAACAGAGACAATATTTTAATGCAATGAGGTTCATCAAACAAACAAAGCTTTCTTACTATGACATATAAAATATCTTCATTATTTACCCTTTATCTGCATTTCCATAGTCTTGTTTCAGCAATTCAGGAAACTGTAAATACTTTTAGCAAGAATAGTTATTCCTGTCCCAGGAGAAGTCAGAGGGGTACACATGAAAATGATCTGAGGAGCAATTCTGAAATGCAAATGCTTGGTCTCCTCTCTTGAGTCTAATTCAGTAAGTCTATAATAGGGCCCACACATGAATAATGCTTCAGGTTTTTAAAAAAGACCGATATATTTCATATTTTTAAAAATACTATTTTAATAGTATTGTTTACAACATATTGTATAACTTATTTACTTGTCTACCTTTCTGTAATTTCCTGAATTTTAGGATTATTTTTTATTTTACTTTAATTTTTTATTTTATAGATGGTAACAAATATAAAGTTATTTTAAAAATAAGTGTTCCCCTGCCTTGTGACCTCAGCTCTCTGAGGGGATGAGGAAAAGTTATAATTTTGTTTCTCATAGTGTTTTTTGCTTTTAGGATGAAGGGAATATTTTCTGGTAGCTTTCAGTACACTAAGCCAAAGTGCTATGTTTTCATAGCATTTCCTCATCACATCTATTGAGTACACATTCTTGCATGCTTGTAAGAAAACTACACTGACTTGGCCTGGTGCAGTGTTTCTTCTCATTCACACCAGCCTACCAGAGTAACAGCTCAGTCTTTCCTTATTCACTTTGCAGTAGCATCTATTAAGTATCTTGGCTAGAAAATTTTAATATGTAGAAAAATTTAATATATTTAATAAAAATTTAATATAATTTAATATATTGGCAATCTTGGTCTCACAATCAGTTGTCTCTGTGACATCAGTATCACTATATACCCAGTTAGAAATAAAGTCTGATAAAATGACTCATGAAAACAATAAATATAAGGAAGTCAATTCTAAGTGGATAGAAGACAACTAATTTATTATTTTGTCAGAAAAATCTCAGATTTTTGCTTGATTAGTAATCTGAAAAAGGCACCTACTCAATTTTTCTGGCATGGCAGAAGAACTCTAAAACAAAGAGATAACAAGAATTGAAGAAGGAACTGAGGGTAATGAAAATGAATCAGGAAATGTGTGTGTAGAACTGTGGGGCAGAGACTCCAGCATGGGCTTGGGAGCCACTGCTAGAGGCAGCATAACACGTAAGACCAGAGGGAACGGGAGAAGGAAGACAGATAGGAGGCAAGGGAGAAGGACTAGGGCACCGACAGAAGAAAGGAAGTAGGCTGGCAAGGGAGGCAAGAGGAAAGGAGAATCACAGGAGTGAAAGATCAGGGAAGAAGGGCAGACCGGAAAAGGGAAAGATGGAGGGGGGGAAGACAGAAGAAGGCGAGAAGGAAACAAAAGAGAGGGAGAGAAAAGGAAGGAGAAGCAGGAAGGGCAGCTGAGAGAGAGCACTAGAGAACATGAACAAGCAGGAAGCAACACACAGGCAAGAAAAAATTTTCTCCGATTCTGAACTACAACCACAGACAGTTCTATAATGGCAGGGTGTTCTTTCCACACTCATGTGTGAACTTACGAAAAAACTCACATCTTCCTAAAACTCCTTCATTTATGTCATAAAATACATATTTCTTAACAACTACAAATGTTTCTTTTCATTTAACATTGTGTGATAACTCATTTAAAGACTAACCGAACAATTAGTTAGCTTCCCTGGTGGCTCAGAGAGGAAAGAATCTGCCTGCAAGGCAGGAGACCTGGGTCTGATCCCTGGGTTGGAAGATTCTTGCCAGGAGAATTCCATGGAGTGAGGAGCCTGGTGGGCTACAGTGCATGGGGTCACAAAGAGTTGGACACAACTGAGTGACTTTCATTTCACTTTTTAATCTAACAATTTTAAAGCATTTAGCAACTGCTTTTTTGACAGGTAATAGCTATAGGTAATAGCTACTCATTGATTCTCTGCTGACTACAACTATCTACCTACATCTGTCCCCAGACTAACTAACCAAGTAGACTTCTATTTGTTTCCTAAACGAATACTGAAAAACCATAGCCTCATAAATTTTAAAATCAATGTCTGAAATTTTTCATCATAAATTTTCAAGAGCTGCTGTTTACAACATATTTAAATAATAACATTTTAAAATATGAATTAAGTATATCTAAACCTATATTCAGGTCAGGAAGCAACAGAACTGGATATGGAACAACAGACTGGTTCCAAACAGGAAAAGGAATACGTCAAGGCTGTATATTGTCACCCTGCTTATTTAAATTCTATGCAGACTGCATCATGAGAAACGCTGGGCTGGAAGAAGCACAAGCTGGAATCAAGATTGCTGGGAGAAATCTCAATAACCTCAGATATGCAGATGACACCACCCTTATGGCAGAAAGTGAAGAGGAACTAAAAAGCCTCTTGATGAAAGTGAAAATGGAGAGTGAAAAAGTTGGCTTAAAGCTCAACATTCAGACAACTAAGATCATAGCATCCGGTCCCATCACTTCATGGGAAATAGATGGGGGAACAGTGGACACAGTGTCAGACTTTATTTTTTGGGTTCCAAAATCACTGCAGATGGTGACTGTAGCCATGAAATTAAAAGACACTTACTCCTTGGAAGAAAAGTTATGACCAACCTAGATACCATATTAAAAAGTAGCGACATTACTTTGTCAACAAAGGTCCACCTAGTCAAGGCTATGGTTTTTCCAGTGGTCATGTATGGATGTGAGAGTTGGATTGTGAAGAAAGTTGGGTGCCGAAGAATTGATGCTTTTGAACTGTGGTGTGAAGACTCTTGAGAGTTCCTTGGAGTGCAAGGAGATCCAACCAGTCCATTCTGAAAGAAATCAGCCCTGGGATTTCTTTGGAGGGAATGATGCTAAAGCTGAAACTCCAGTACTTTGGCCACCTCGTGCGAAGAGTTGGCTCATTGGAAAAGACTCTGATGCTGGGAGGGATTGGGGGCAGGAGGAGAAGGAGACGACAGAGGATGAGATGGCTGGATGGCATCACTGACTCGGTGGACATGAGTCTGAGTGAACTCCAGGAGTTGGTGATGGACAGGGAGGCCTGGCATGATGTGATTCATGGGGTCGCAAAGAGTTGGACACGACTGAGCGACTGAACTGAATTGAACGAAATCTAAACATCACAATAGTTTGATGTTGAACATCACTCATTAAAAATATACATTAAAAATTATTATTTAATAATGGAAAACTTCATGTAATCTTTTCTTTGAATTTTGTTTCATTTCCCTTGCAAAGTGAAATGTACCCAATTGATTTTATACTGTCTTTTTAGACTGTCTTACTTAGCATTCTCTCCTTTGAAAAAGAAAAATGTACACAATACAAACATTAGTTTCCTGTGACCAAAATGCTCTAATTGTAAGCCATTTTTTCCACTTGAGTTACTATTAAAGTTATCAGTAAACAGGTGATAAAAAACAGTAAATTTTGACAACTATTAAACAGAAGCAGCGCTTTATTAGGGCTTCCCAGGTGGCACAGTGCTCAGAACCCACCTGCTCACACAGGCAAGGCAAGACATGTGGGTTTGATTTCTGGTTCAGAAAGACCTCCAGGAGTAGGAAACGGCAACCTGCTCCAGTTTTCTTGCCTGGAAAATTCCATGGTCTGAGAAGGCTCAGGGGCTACAGTCCATGGGTTCACAAAAGAATTCCACACGGCTGAGTAACTACGCACACAGCGCACATCATTTTATTAGAAATGCATGTCTTTGTAAGACGGTTGCAGCACCGCCTCTCCCTCTGCTTTTTGTCCTGGTAACTACAAATGAGTTTACCTACTCTTAGAATTCCATTCTTAGCTTTGGTATTAATTTTATTCCTATAGTTTCATTTATATATTTATACAGATACAGTCATAAAAGTGGAAAATGTCATAGTAATGTCATTCAATTTTAAAAATCCCATGTCTGTGCCCCAAATTACGTAGTCATCTATTATTAAAAATATTTTTAATGATTTGACATCTTGATTGGACTGTGTCTTAATTTTTTATTTAACACGAGGAACTAGAAACATCTATCTTGTTACCTAGTAATTGAGAGTATTTTACAAATCACAATTTTTGCAAGGTAGTAAAATGATTTTAACATCAAACTAATGTGCAGAAACACAATACCTTATCCCAAGCACTTGGGACAGATAAGCTTCATAATTCTAAACTTTTCACTTTTTGAAAGGAAATATGCTGCTGCTGCTGCTAAGTCACTTCAGTCATGTCCGACTCTGTGTGACCCCGTAGACGGCAGCCCACCAGGCTCCCCCATCCCTGGGATTCTCCAGGCAAGAATACTGGAGTGGGTTGCCATTTCCTTCTCCAATGCAGGAAAGAGAAAAGTGAAAGTGAAGTCGCTCAGTCTGTCCGACTGTTAGCGACCTCATGGACTGCAGCCCACCAGGCTACTCCGTCCACTGGATTTTCCAGGCAAGAGTACTGGGGTGGGGTGCCACTGCCTTCCCCGAAGGAAATATGAAACAATCCAAATAAGAGTTGTGTCTGCACTCTGTAATCAAATACGTTCATATTTCTACTGGAAAACTTGTGAACAATTACACGAAGTGGGATATGGAGTGGGTTGCCATTTCCTTCCCCAATGCATGAAAGTGAAAAGTCAAAGTAAGTCCCTCAGTCGAGTCCGACTCTTAGCGATCCCATGGACTGTGGCCTACCAGGCTCCTCCATCCATGGGATTTTCCAGGCAAGAGCACAGGAGTGCAGGTGCCACTATCTTCTCTGATATAAAGAGAAGCAGATATCTAATCATGCCATCAAATGAAATGAATTTTTGGTATTCAGAACTTTCCAAGATTTTCAAATTGCAGATAATGGACTATTGACCAGTATTAATTGTACCTGTTTATTATCCAACTGAAGTAAGAAGATCTACATCAATACTTGGTGATAATGGCTTCTTTGATTTGCTCCCATGGAACTTGAAAATAAGGAACAATGTATACACTTTTTGACAAAACTCAAGAAAGAAGTCTTTTAAAGAAAAAAAAAGAAAAAAAACTTCACACACTTTCACTGTTTCAAGAAGTATCTAAAGTAAAAGAACTAAAACAAAGTACAAAATATACTTTTTCTAACACAATGTTTCACTCTTAACAGAAATATTTTTAAGACAAAAGTTACTCAGTAACAACATTTAGAAGAAAGAGTCCTTTGTTAGATAATCCTGAGGTTTTTAAAACCTGGCAAAATGTGTCATCTTAAGACTCATAATAATGAGTATGCCTTTCTTCTGTAAAACAGAAAAAAGCTACTATAAAAGTTGAAGACGACAAAGAGGCACTGGCACAGTATCTCAGGCTTCACTGCCAGGCATATCAACTTATATATGAACTCTGAGGATCTACATACATCCTGAATACCTTCCACATAAACCCTGAATACTTCCAGTGTTCCATCAGGGTTTTCTTACTTCAGTTTGGAGACCTTTGCTTCATATTACATGTCACGTATTTAAGTATGCATTTTTACATGTGAAGATTATAAAGTATACACACAAAGGTAGTAAAGTATTTTTATGTAAAATTTTCCCTGTGATTTCACACAAGGGGAAGCCAGTGAAGGTAATATAATTAGCTAACGTACATTGACACTCAATAAATAACAATTCTTTCATATATAGATGATTAGAGCCTTGATAATTATGTAGCCTTTATTCACTCAGTATCATAAAATTTCTAAGAACAGGACATTAATTAGTCATTACCACAAAACTGCGGTATAAAAAACTATTCTAAAATTTAGTAGCTTAGAGCCATCATTTATTTTCACAGATCTGAGAGACAGCTTAGTGTTGGCTAATTTCAGTAGCACTTCATTTTGAAGGTTGAATGATTTGGCTGGGGCAAATCAGCACCACTCCAAGTGGCTTTCCTCCTCTCACTCGGACCAGCAGCTGGCTTGATCATGTTCTCTTCCTGGTGATGGCAAAGGGGCAAAAGTAAGCAAGCCCAACTGGGAAAGTGATTTCAAACTTTTTGTCAATTTTATATCTAACATAACTGGAGCCANCAAGTGGCTTTCCTCCTCTCACTCGGACCAGCAGCTGGCTTGATCATGTTCTCTTCCTGGTGATGGCAAAGGGGCAAAAGTAAGCAAGCCCAACTGGGAAAGTGATTTCAAACTTTTTGTCAATTTTATATCTAACATAACTGGAGCCAGAGCAAGTCTCATGGCCAAGTTCAAAGTCAGGGTGGGGTTGGTTCTGACAGTGGAAAAAAACTGTTTCATATCAAAGCATATAAGTACACAGAGGAGTAAAGAACTAAAACCAATAATGCAATTTAATATAAATATTAAAATCTGAAACAAATCTTTCAGCATTAACAATAGCTTAATATTTAAAGAGGCCAATTAAAATGGCTCTGTTGTTAAAGTAAAATTTGTAGAGGTTAAAACACAGTTTATACAGCTTAAGAGTAATTGAGAACCACTAGAGGAAGAAATAACACTTGAAATATTAAGAGGTACAAGCACTACACATTAATATGTTGAATGGTCACAAAAATATGAAATAATAATCACTAAACAGAAAGAAAGCTGGCTTAGTGAAACTTTTGAGCTCATGGCTTGTAATACTGACATGGCAATCTATATATGTTTTAAACTAAGATCTCTAGGGGGAAAAAAGAACAATCACATTTCATGTAATTCAATTATGTCCTTTAAGATAATATGTTAACCATGGTCTCTGTCTAATGAAACTTGTAACTCAGATACTAGGAGCTAAATTTTAGATTGCCTAGAGCAGACTTTTATAATATAGCCTCTTCTCCAATATTTATCCAAATTTTCCACTAAAGAAATAATATGTAAATTACATGATTCATCACTCTACTGTATTTAGTATATCTAAAAAAAACTAACCTTACAAACAAAATGTGAAAACACCAAATAAATGTTCATGTTCAGAAAAATGGTTTCAATCTTTAACATAAATATTTCAAAAATATTTAAAGTATTTCATCTGACAGTTACAATAATCTACAACAGTAAGCCCTATTCAGAAATACCTTAAAAAAAAAAAAAAACTTCAGGAAAACAAACTTTCTGGAACCCATTAAGTAAATCACAAGTAACAGGATGTAACAATCCTTTCTTATTGAGTGAACATTGGAATAAACAACGATACTCATATTTAATCTGGAATTATTGCTGTTTAGTCACTGAGTTGTGCCTGACCCTTTGCGAGTCCATGAACCGTAGCCCATCAGGCTCCTTTGTGCACGGGCTTTCCCAGGCAGGATTACTGAAGCGAGCTGCTGCTTCCTTCCCCAGGGGATCTGCCCAACCCAGAGATGAAACCTGTGTCTCCTTCTTGGCAGACAGGCTGCTCACCACTGAGCCATCCGGGAAGCCCCATTCTCGCACTAAGCTTATCCTAACAATTCCCTTAGACACAGATGATCATGCCTTTGATGGTGGTTTAGTCACTAAGTCCTGTCTGACTCTTGTTGACTCCTTGGACTTGCCCAGTTGGGCTTGCTTACTTTTGCCCCTTTGCCATCACCAGGAAGAGAACATGATCAAGCCAGCTGCTAATGAAACCTGTGTCTCCTTCTTGGCAGACAGGCTGCTCACCACTGAGCCATCCGGGAAGCCCCATTCTCGCACTAAGCTTATCCTAACAATTCCCTTAGACACAGATGATCATGCCTTTGATGGTGGTTTAGTCACTAAGTCCTGTCTGACTCTTGTTGACTCCTTGGACTTGCCCAGTTGGGCTTGCTTACTTTTGCCCCTTTGCCATCACCAGGAAGAGAACATGATCAAGCCAGCTGCTGGTCCCAGTGAGAGGAGTCTGCAAGGCTCCTCTATCCATGGGATTCTCCAGGAAAGAATATTGGAGTGGGCTGCCGTTCCCTTCTCCACGGGATTTTTCTGACCCAGGGATTGAACCAGGTCTTTCTAGTCAAGAGATAACTGGAGTAACAGATAAATTTGGCCTTGAAATACAAAACAAAGCAGGTCAAAGGCTAACAGAGTTTTACCAAGAGAACGCACTGGTCATGACAGCAAACGTGCTCTTCCAACAACACAATAGAAGACTCTACACATGGACATCACCAGATGTTCAATACTGAAATCAGACTGATTATATTCTTTGCAGCCAAAGGTGGGGAGGATCTATACAGCTAGCAAAAACAAGACTGGGAGCTGACTGTGGCTCAGATCATGAACTTCTTATTGCCAAATTCAGACTTAAATTGAAGAAAGTACAGAAAACCACTAGACCATTCAGGGATGACCTAAATCAAATCCCTCACGATTATACAGTGAAAGTGACAAATAGATTCAAGGGATTCAATCAAATAGACAGAGTGCCTGAAGAACTATGGATGGAGGTTCATAACTTTGTACAGGAGGCAGTGATTAAGACAATCCCCAAGGAAAAGAAATGTAAAAAGGGAAAATGGTTGTCTGACAAGGCCTTACAAATAGCTGAGAAAAGAGGAGAAGCTAAAGGCAAAGGAGAAAAGGAAAGATACATCTATTTGAATGCAGAGTTCCAAAGAATAGCAAGGAGAGATAAGAAAGCCTTCCTACGCGACCAATGCAAAGAAAGAGATGAAAACAATAGAACGGGAAAGACTAGAGATCTCTTCAAGAAAATTAAGAGATCCTAAGGGAATGTTTCATGCAAAGATGGGCACAATTAATGACAGAAATGGTATGGACCTAACAGAAGCAGAAGATATTAACAGGTGGCAAAAATACACAGAAGAACTATACGAAAAAGATCTTCATGACCTAGATAACCACGATGCTGTGATCACTCACCTAGAGCCAGATATCTCAGAATGCAAAGTCAAGTGGGCCTTAGGAAGCATCACTACCAACAAAGCTAGTGGAGGTGATGGAATTCCAGTGGAGCTATTTCAAATCCTGAAAGATGATGCTGTGAAAGTGCTGCACTCAATATGCCAATAAATTTGGAAAATTCAGCAGTGCCCACAGGACTGGAAAAGGTCAGTTTTCATTCCAATCCCAAAGAATGGCAATGCCAAAGAATGTTCAAACTATCGCACAATTGCACTCATCTCACATGCTAGCAAAGTAATGCTCAAAATTCTCCAAGCCAGGCTCCACCAGTATCTGAACCATGAAGTTACAGATGTTCAAGCTGGGTTTAGAAAAGGCAGAGGAACCAGAGATCAAATTGCCAACATCTGCTGGATCATTGAAAAAGCAAGAGAGTTCCAGAAAAACATCTATTTCTGCTTTATGGACTACGCCAACACCTTTGACTGTGTGGATCACAACAAGCTATGGAAAATTCTTCAAGAGATGGGAATACCAGACCACCTTACCTGCCTCCTGAGAAATCTGTATGCTGGTCAAGAAGCAATAGTTAGAACCAGACATGGAACAACAGACTGGTTCCAAATTGGGAAAGAAATATGTCAAGGTTGTATATTGTCACCCTGCTTATTTAACTTATATGCAGAGTACATCATGCGATATGCCAGGCTGGATGAAGCACAAGCTGAAATCAAGACTGCCAGAAGAAATATCAATAACCTCAGATATGCAGATGATACCACCCTTATGGCAGAATTAAAGAGCCTCTTAATGAAAATGAAAGAGAAGAGTGAAAAAGTTGGCTTAAAACTCAAGATTCAGAAAACTAAGATCATGGCATCTGGTCTCATCACTTCACAGATGGGGAAATAATGGAAACAGTGAGAAACTTCATTTCAGGGGGCTCCAAAATCACTGCAGATGGTGACCATGGCCATGAAATTAAAAGACCCTTGCTCCTTGGAAGAAAAATTATGACAAACCTAGATAGCATATTAAAAAGCAGAGCCATTACTTTGCCAACCAAAGTCTATCTAGTCAAAGCTATGATTTTTCCAGTGGTCATGGATGGATGTGAGAACTTAACTGTAAAGAAAGCTGAGTGCTGAAGAATTGATGCTTTTGAACTGTGGTGTTGGAGAAGACTCTTGAGAGTCCCTTGGACAGCAAGGAGATCCAACCAGTTCATCCTAAAGGAAGTCAGTCCTTAATATTTATTGGAAGGACTGATGCTGAAGTTGAAACTCCAATATTTTGGCCACCTGATGTGAAGAACTGACTCATTTGAAAAGACCCTGATGCTGGGGAAAATTGAAGGCAGGAGGAAAAGGGGATAACAGAGGATGCGATGGTTGAAATGGTATCACCGATTCAATGCACATGAGTTTGAGTAAGTTTTCGGAGCTGGTGATGGACAGGGAAGCCTGGAGTGCTGCAGTCCATGGGGTTGCAAAGAGTCAGACACGACTGAGCGACTGAACTGAGCCCCCCTAATGGTCTGCTCACATATTCCTAAGGTCAATGTATATATTCCTAAACAGTGTAGTCTGTTTTGCATGCTCATAAATAGAATTGCACTGTGTTTTTCTGACACTCTTTCATTCCACATTTTGCTTGTTATTCATCCACATCATTTTATGGAGATGCAGTTCCTTCATTTTCACTGCTGAAAATGTTCCACAATGTGAATATGCAAACAATACAACTATGTACATTAATTAAATACATGTTTCCCTAGGGTGAGGTTTCTCAAACTTCAGAGTGGTAAGAATTTTATGGGGAGCCTGTTAAAAAAGCTGGTTGCTGGGGTCTACCTCCGGGAACTCTGATTCAGTAGGTGTTGGTCAGGGTGTTAGAATTCACATTTCTTACAAGCTCCTAGGTGATGCTAATGTTTATGCTTTGAGAAGCAAAGCTGTAGGATATATTTACTATTTCCTTATTTATTTGTAAGAGTTTTTCTTGTAATATAGACATGAAGATTTTATCACTTATATGTGTTCTAAATATCTTCTCCCAATTAATAACTTTTAAAGAAATTGTTTTAGGTATTATTTGGTAAATAGAAGTTTTTAATTTTGCTGCAGCCAAATTTATCCACCAAACATTTCATACTTCTCAGTGTTTGCAGTGATTGCTCAATTAGTTTCAAAAAATGAATGATCATGTGGATTATATTAGTAACGGCTGAATAATAAATGCCTGACTTTAAAATATTCCTGCATTTAATGTGAATATAAAATTTCTTGTGAAGTCTATTTTTAATAAAAACCTAGCTAAATGCCACTTACAGGCTGGAAGGCAAGACAGATATAAATAAGTGAAAGATTTACTAGGTGCCTCAAAGTTGCTCTTAAATTCTAGACTGTGAAAGGTAGATTTTATGACAAAATAACAGTTTGTTTCTTGAATATTGGTGTTAATGCATGCCACTTCCATTTGCATTCACAGAAATTACTTAGAAACTTGAAAACAAAATGTCCTTGACATAGTATAAATAACTGAAACACATGTTTATGAATGCTGTGATGCTAATTAAGATTCATTAAGTAAATATTCAGACACTTAATTTATTTAAATGTGAAGAAAAGACAGTCCCACTGGCAACCACTATATAAAATAAAACACAGACTCTTAGTCTTCAAAAGCAAAAAATAACCTTTTTGTTATTTTGTCCAAATTACAAAAATTAGAAAATACTGAAAATGGGGAAACAAATGGTGCATGTTTATATGTATGAAGTGTTTAGTTTGCTGACAGTAACAAATTGTTTACAGCAACCAAAACTGAAAAGGCTGCTGAAAACAGTTTAACTAGAATATTTCAGAATTGCTATTTGTTCTAGAAACATTACTCTTTTCCAGTGAATATGTTTATGAGTATAAATATCACTCTTGAATCAGAATAATATGAATTTTACCTTTGAATTATATTAATACCAGTAATTGCTTGGGGTAGGGATGACCCAACTTTAAGGAGTATTACTCAGGAGTACCCAAATTTCCCACCTGTTACGGCTTCCCGCATAGCTCAGTTGGTGTATCATCTGCCTGCAATGCAGGAGACCTGGGTTCGGTTCCTGGGTCGGGAAGATCCCCTGGAGAAGGAAATGGCAACCCACTCCAGTATTCTTGCCTGGAGAATCCCATGGACAGAGGAGCCTGACAGGCTACAGTCCATGGGATCGCAAGAGTTGGACACGACTTGGCGACTAAACGACAACCACAACCACAAGCACCATAATTACTGCTTTAAAACTTGCAAAATGCTTCAGGTTAGCAGTAAGCAAGCATATCTACCATTCTATTAAAACCACAGACTGTTAGGAGTTCTATTTACTTTAGTGTAACAGTGCTCTCTCAAACTGGCTTTAGAGAGGATGAACTGGGGAAAATAGTTTTCCTTTTCCTCCTCAATAAGAAAACACCATGTAGTAACCTAGTAAAAAGACAACTAATAAATGCCTTTACCTTTATGTCAAAAATTTTGTTCTCTCCTCTGGCAAATGCTTCAGAAAATCTCAGGGCTTAAGAACAGATTTTAAATGGTTTAAAATAAAATCTAAAGCCTTTTTCTCAATATTTAATACATAAAAGATAGTTTAAAACTCTGTAGTCTACTTGTTTCAAGGGGACCATGACCTAGAATTCAATACTTTAAAAGAAGTACTTGCAAACATTTAGTCCACCTTAAGAAATTTTTCATGCTCTAAGTTCTAGTAAAAAAAAAAAAGAAAAAGAAAAGAAAAAAAAAACCTAACCAACCAATCAATGTCCCCCAAAAGCCATCTTTTTATATTATGTTAAATGGTGAAAGAGCAAAATAATGAGCACAAAGAGAGAGATGAACTCATTGTTATCAAATGGAAATATAAGATCTAAAGAGCTTAGAATCACCATTAGGCATTATTACCCAAGTAGGATCCACAGTGCCCTTTCAACCATGAGTCAATCCGTAATTGGGGAGTTCACATACTAATTATGTATTATCATAACTCCAAAAGCAATGTTTTAAAAATGTACAGCCTGTTCCCAACGTCGAATTCATCATCACAAATGATATTTAATAAGCAACCTCATGATTATGATTCTGTTAGTCTCTCAGTGGCAAAATAAATGGTACAGCTAAAGAGAGGCTGATGTTTTATAGTTTAAGGAGCGACATCTAGATAATAGCCTATATTCTAAGAAATATTTCAATTCTAAATGAAGATGATTCAATATCAGTCACTGTCTTCCAGTAACAAAGTTTTTTTTTTAAACTATGATTAAAGGCATTGATTCTAACCCCTATTTCAAAGCCACGAAAAATAAGTCCTTACCTCACTTCAACTATTCAGCTTTGTGAAGGATAGGGCAGATGACATTTAGCATCTGTTCCCAGCATCTTATAGAATTTACAGCCAATGGAAGATGGAAAGCAAAAACTATATTGCCCAGATTTTCATGTAGCTATGCTTCTAGATGTGAATCAGATTTCACAATGGGATGCACTTATGTATGATCTGAAAGGTTGGAATTTTGTGGTCATTCTGCCTTGGAAATATCTGTTGCAAGCATCATTGTAAAGATGTGGATGTTCTCTGGAACACATACAGTACTGTTCCAGTGTCCAGTCTGCAGCTCTGTGGCAATTACAGCGAATTTCTGATCCTTTGATTATAGCCATGGCATCACATTCTTGATCTCAACAAACGTTGATCACAACAGTTCCAATGGCCGAGAAAGAAATAACAGTGCTCCTGGCTTACCTATACTGAGGGTGAGTTAAGAGTCATTCTAGAAGGTTCAGTTTATATGTCTCCAACTCTTTCAGTAATCAAACTTGCATAAGAACATCAAAAACAGTGGGAATGTGTGGTGTTCTGGCCCCAGAAGCACCACCCACCACACACACACCAACATACACACACATACACACACTTTGAAGAAGGTAACAAATATTTAGCTAGAACAACAAAGAAGAAAAAAGACAGAAGACAGAAATGACCAAGAATGAAAGAAGGTATATTACAACTGAAACTCCTGATCACTAAAGAAACAGGAAATTTAAAGGAATTAAATCACAAGAGAATGTTATGAACAACTTTATGCCCACTAATTAGAAAAATTAAATTTACAAATTCCTAGAAAGACAATGAATACCAAAAACAACTTCAATAAGAAATAGAAAATCTGAATAGACTTACAAAAAGTAAAGAAACTGAACTAGGTAATATAAAATTTTTCCACAAAGAAAAGTCCAAATCCAGATGGTTTCACTGATACACTCTGCCAAATATTTAAAGAAATAATAATCCTTTACCAACTCATTCAGTAAGCAAATGAGGAAACAATTCCCAAGTCATTCTATGAGGCCAACTGTACTTTAGCAAACTAAATCCAGCAACAAGTAAAAAGAATTTCACAACGTGGTCAAGATGGATTTTTCCAAGGAATGGAAAGTTGCTTTAACATTAAAACAACAACCAGCCCCCCATGAAACACCTCATATTATTATAATAAACAACATAAATCACAAGATCATCTCAATATAGGTAGAAAAACCTTAGACAAAATCTAATAATATAATAATACATACTTTTCGCAACTAGGAATAGAAGGAAACTTAACCTGATAAAGGGTATCTACAAAAATTCACAGCTAACATCACACTTTATTGTGAATGAATGAATACTTTCCCAAGATAAAGAAATCCTTTCTGCCAGTTTCATTCGGTATTATATGAGCTTTTAATTCATGCAATAAAGCTAAAAAGCATTAACATAGTAAAAGAAGAACTAAAATTATTTTTATTCACAGATGATACAATCCTAAATGTAGAAAATCTCAAGAAATCCACCTTAAAACTATGAGGAAAAAAAAAACAAACAAGAGTACCAAGATTATAGGATGCAAAATCAATATGCAAAAAATTGATTGTATTTCTGAAGCCTAGCAACAAACAATCCAAAAATAAAATTAAGACATTCAGTAATAAAACACTTAGGAATAAATTTAACAAAAGAAGTTCAAGACTTACATACTGAAAGTTATAAAATACAGATGTTAAAAATGGTTAAAAAGGAGACAGAGGGTTATAGACCAATTTATGTTTACAGGTATTAAAAATATAAGCCAAAAATTCTAGCAATTTATCAAAAGAATTCCACATTAATGCTAAACCTAAATTCTAGGTTTACTCTAGAAACACAAATAAGGTATCAGAAAATATATAAGCATATCTCAACAAATTAAACCATATGATTATATAATGTGATGCTGAAAAGTTACCTCATACTGAATTTTCTCTTAACTAAGACACAGTTAATTAAATGATTTGAATTTAATGAATGCTATTCTTCAGGGAATTCCCTGTCAGTCCAGTGGTTAGGACTCTGCACTTCTACTGTCAAAGGCCTGGGTTCAATTCCTGCTCAGGGAAGTAAGATCCTGCAAGGCATGTAGCAAGGCCAAAAAATTTTTAAAAACCCACAAAACTATTCTTCAAAAGGGGATATCATGAACAGCAAACCACTAAAGCTGATTCAACTAAAGGAAATACATGGGAAAAGTACCTATAATTAGTATCATATAACATGCCTTTTAACAAAAGAGAATGTAAAAAATCATTAGAAAAGAAAAAAATACAACTATCATTTCTGGCTACTATCAAATATTAACAGATAGCCCAAACGCTATCTGGTAATAAAAAGTTACCAGATTTAATAAGAACAATGCCTAGATATGATACAAATATTCAAATATCAACAGTTTTTTGTTTTTTTACTCTCAGCAAACAGTAAAAGAATGGAAAGAGATAACAACAAAATTATAGAAACATAGAAAAAAATTAAACAGAAAGACCTAAAACCTAAGTGAAAAAAACTAAAACTAAAAATCTCTTTGAAAGATAGAAAATAATCCAAACAAACAAAAAGATAATCCCATGTAACTGCAGTAAGATGAACTATCTTAATATCACTGGTTCCAAAATTAACTAATAAATATAGGGTAATTCAGATGAGAATCCCAAAAGAATTTTTCTAGAACTAGAAAAATATAAATCTTAAGGCTTACATGACTAAGTGAAAAAAAACTAAAACTAAAAATCTCTTTGAAAGATAGAAAATAATCCAAACAAACAAAAAGATAATCCCACGTAACTGCAGTAAGATGAACTATCTTAATATCACTGGTTCCAAAATTAACTAATAAATATAGGGTAATTCAGATGAGAATCCCAAAAGAATTTTTCTAGAACTAGAAAAATATAAATCTTAAGGCTTACATGGAAATGTAGAAATTAACTAAGAAATCCATGAAAATTTAACACAGTGAGGACAAAACTGCCTGCCAGATAGTTGAGGCATTTTTAAAGTAGATCCTTTTCAGGAAGGAGAAATTTTAAAGATGCTCATGTCTGGCATTTGTACATATTTCATATTGATTATAAATATGATCATCATTTTTCTATTAAAAATGATGACTAATAGTGTGTTTATAACATTAAAAAAACTCAAAAAACTACTTTATCTAAATGGCTGATAAGTATTAATTAATGAAAATACCTTAGCAATTATTGAGCATCATATTCTAAGAGGTTTACAAATAGCATCTTCCTTTCATAATCCTCATAAGAGCCCCAAAACATGTATCTCTATTTTAAGGATAAGGAACCTGGGGAGAGAATTTAATCAACTTGCCCAAAGTAACATTTCTAGTCAGTGAAAAAGAAGGATTTAAATAAGAGAATACTAGTTCCCAGTGGAAAAGAGCAGCATACTAGGGGGAAACGTATCTGCTAATGAGAAGGAATTCCACCCACATATACATGTTCTCCTGGAATTTAACTATGAAAGTATGTTAGTAAGCAAGTGAAATACACAGTAAGCTGGCATACGGAAAAGATGTAATGACAAATTAAGATTTAAATTTATCTTTTAAAAAAGTAATTATCGTGTTCATGATATTGTGCTAGATTATTTTTTTAACCGAGATTATCAATTAAAAAAAATGAATTAAGAATCAAGGAGATTTAGCAATGCAAAAGTTAAAATACGAGTGTTTACTGCTTCAGTAAACACTCTCAAGGAGATTTAGCAATGCAAAAGTTAAAATACAAGTGTTCACTGCTTCAGTAAACACTCAAGGTAGGAAATCAGATAAGAAGACAAAGGAATTAAGAGTAGAGTGATCATATAATTAACTATTCAAGCCAGAACACTTTTGAGAATGAAAGAAGGGCCTAACAGTTATTATAATGGTAAGACAAACATAAACTAGGACTGCCCCAGGCAAACGCAGACATTCGGTCACCCTAGTTAAGATAAATACTTTAACAAAAAATTCTTTGGATGATTTTTTTTTAGTACTTACTATATTAGCATGTACTCCAAATATAAGATTAATCTATCTTATTCACTGTCCCTAGATGGGTGCTTTGCACACAGTAAGGACTCAATAACTGTTCAAGGTTTTATAGTAGGTTTCCTTTAATTTAAAATCAAAAGGTTTCTGTGTCTATACAATATTTAAGCATCATTATGACCTAAATTTGTAAACAAGCATAAATCCAGATATGCAAAGACTTAGAGGAACAACAACAACAAAATAATCAACAAACACATCTTTATGTATTAAACATGGGAGATGGAATGCTAAAATGAAAGCACAGCAATTAATGAGTAAAAATGGTATACTCTATGCTTCTAATTTAGAGTGCAATAATGAAAACAAAGTTTAAACCTACAAAGAATGTTATTCTTTTTAAAATGTTTTTTAACCTTAGTCATGAAAACTGACACCAAAAGAAGACAAATCTTTCATTTCTTACCTGCACAGCCGAAAGCCAAATGGTATCTAGAAGAAGGGCTGAATTTAACACAGCACACATTAGCCTTCGCCTCAATGCTTGCCACTGAGTTATCCAGGTTGGTAGACCATAGCTTCACTAAGAATAAATAACAGTAAAAATGAAAATAAACAGTACATTAGGTAATACTTCTACAAACTACAAAAAACTTCTTGCTACAGCTGTCTTTTCATGCTAATCTAAGTATTTTGATTTAGTAGGATCAAAAATACTTAAACTGAATGAATAATGTTCAATAATACAGTATATTTAAACCAACAGAGCTTAGTTTCAAAGTCAGAAAACACAGATAATCAATATATAATGAGAGAAAATATGATCTCTTAACTAAGGCATATAGACAGGTTAAAAAAAATAAAAGCAGTCTGGAAGCACATGTGTATTTGTTTTAGCATTCTTTAAGTTGTGTGTGTGTATGTGTATGAGCAGGGAAACTAGATGGCTTATCTTCCAACCTATCAAACTTTTGAGAACTTCATATACACACACATTTTCACATGTATGAGATATACATATATCACACTGTATATATGATATATACACAAACGTCACTCAAAGTACCTGGAAGGAGTTCTTATTTTATCTTTCACTTAAGAATTCCATGATTTTAAAATTTTATGTGGGAAACAGAAAGAGACTCACAGACTTAGAGAATGAACTTATGGTTACTGGGAGGAAGGGAAACTTAGGGAGTTTGGGATGGACATGTACATACTGCTATATTTGAAATGGATAACCAATAATGGCCTACAGTATAGCATATGGAACTCTGCTCAATGTTATGTGACAGCCTGAATGGAGAGGAGTTTGGGGAAGAATGGATACATGTATATGTATGACTGAGTTCCTTTGCTGTACACCTGAAAAACTATCACAACATTGCTAATTGGTTACGTGTGCGTGCTCAGTTGCTCAGTCATGTCCAACTCTTTATAATCTCATGGACTGTAGCCTGTCAGTCTCCTCTCTCCATGGGATTTTCCAGGCAAGAATACTGGAGTGGGTTGCCATTTCCTCTTCCAGGGAATCTTCCCAACCCAGGGATTGAACCTGTGTCTCCTGCATTGTCTGGTGGATTCTTTACCACTGAGCCATCTGAGAAGCTTTTAAAGTCAACACTATCTCAATCAAAATCTCTGCAGAATTTTCTATAGATACTAGTAACTTGATCCTAAAATGTTTGTGGAAAAACAGAGAAACAGAAGAGCTAAAATAATGTTCAAGAATAAAGATGAAGGGCTCACACTAATTGATCCCAAGACTTAAGCTACAAAGCAAGACAATGCGGTACAGTAAAAGAAGAAATACAAAGGTCAATGTAGAATCAAAAAAGTGTCACACTCCTGTATCAGAAATGGACAGATCCAGGAAGCAGAAAATCAGTAAGAATGTAGTTGATCTCAATAATCAATCAAACTGGATATAACTGATATCTACATATTACTTTATCTAACAACAGTAGGATACACATTCTTCCCAAACTCACATGCATAATTCATTAAGACAGATCACACTCTGGGCCATAAAACACCTTAACAAATTTTAAAAAAAAAGAAAAAAACCATACAATGTATTGCTCATACTACAACAGATTATATTTGGAGATCAAACAACACACTTCTAAGTAATACGTAAGTCAAATAAGAAGCATAAAGCAAAAATTAAGAATATTTTGAACTAAATGAGAATGAAAATATAATTTAAAAAAGAAATCTGTGGGATGCATCAGAGGAAAATTTATAGCACCGAATGCATATATTAGCAAGAAAAATGATCTAAAGTCAATAATCCAAGCTTCCAATTTAGGAAACTAGAAAGAGAAGAGCAAATTAAATCCAAAGTAGGCAGAAGAGAAGTAATAAAAATCTGAAGAAAAATCAGTAAGTTAAAAATCAGAAAGTCAATAGAGAAAATCAACGAAAACAAAAGCTCATTTAAAGAGACTAAAGTGACAAGCCTCAAGGCAATCCTTAACAAAATCTCAATGAAGTTTTTTGCAGAAATAGAATAAAATGCATTCCAAAATTTATCTGGAATCTCAGTAGGCCTAAAATAGACAAAACAATCTTGAAAAAGAAGAAAAAATAATGGAAGACTCACTTTTCAACTTCAACACAAAGCTACAGTAATCAAAACAGTGTGGCAGTGCCATAAAGACAAACAACGGAAGAGAAGAAAGTTCAACAATAAACCCTCACAGATGTGATCAAGTGATTTTTAACAAAGGAGCTAAGACCTTTCAATGGGGAAAGGATGATCTTCTCAACAAGTGGTGTTGGGAAGACTGGATATTCACATGTGAAAAATGAAGTCAGACCATTACTTTATACCTTACGCAAAAGTTAACCCAAAATGGACGAAGGCCACAAATGTCTGAGCCAAAACTATAAAAACGCTAAAGGAAAAGCTTTATTACACTGGATTCAGCAATGCCTTTCTGAACATGATGCGAAAAGCATAGGCAATAAGGAAAAATAGGCAATCTGCATTTCATCAATATGAAACAGCAGTGTGCATAAGCACTGTCAACAAATAATATATCTGATAAGGAATTAATATCTAGGATACAGACAGTATGCCTGAAATTCAAAAGCAATGAGAAAAAAAAATACAATCAAAATGGTACAGGGCTTCAATAAACTTTTCTTCCCTGGTGGCTCAGACAGTAAAAGCATCTGTCTACAATGTGGGAGACCTGGGTTTGATCCCTGGATTGGGAAGATCCCCTGGAGAAGGAAATGGCAGCCCACTCCAGTATTGTTGCCTGGAAAATCCCACAGATAGAGGAGCCTGGCAGGCTGCAGTCCATGGGGTCACAAAGAGTTGGACACGACTGAGCAACTTCACTTTCACATTCTTTCACTTTCTCAGAAGATAAACAAATAGCCAATAAGCACATGAAAAAATGCTTGACATCACTATCATTGAAGAAATGAAAGCAAAACAAAACCACAATAAAGTACAACTTCACATCCATTAAAATCATTATTTTTAAAAAAAAGAGGGGGAAGAACAAGTATTGGCAAGGATGTGGAGAAACAGAAATATTTGGGTGCTATTGGTGGGGATATAAAATGGTTTAGCCATTTTGGGAAACAGAAAGGCAGTTTCTAAAAAAATGAAGTATATATCACATGACCCAGTAATTTCATTTCTAAGAATATGCCCAGAAGAACTTAATACAGGGATATGAAGAGATATTTTGCCATTCATGTTCATAGCAACATTATTTATAATACCCCAAAAGTGGAAGCAACCCAAGATCTATCCACCAATCAACAAATGAAACAAAATGTGATGTATCTATACAATAGACTATTTTTCAGTCTTATTAAAGATGGAAATTCTAACATAAGCTACAACATGGAAAAATCTAGAAGATACTATGCTGAGTGAAATACAACAGTCACAAAGGACAAATACTCATATATGACACTGAAGAGGGCTAGTAAATTTCATAGAGGCAGAAAGGAGAAGGGAGACTGCCAGGAGCTGGTGAAGGGGGAGCGAGGAGTTACTGTTTCAGTAACACAGAAACAGTTTCTGAAACAGAGTTTCAGGTTTGCAATATGAAAAAAGTTCTACAGATTGACAATGATGAAGACAAATTGAAGATAATCAATGCCACTAAATAGTACACTTAAAATGGTTAATTATATGTGTATTTTAAAATAATTTAAAATCAGTAAGTAATTAAAAAAAAATCTCTTCCTAATTGTTCTACTAAAATTACTTATATTTTCCTGAGGAAACTAGCCAGTCACCACCTTTGAACAAATGTTAATCTTGGAAGGACTCATGCTGAAGCTGAAGCTCCAGTACTTGGGCCACATGATGTGAAGAGCCAGCTCATTAGAAAAGATCGTGATACTGGGAAAGATTGAAGGCAGCAGGAGAAGGGGACAACTGAGAATGAGATGGTTGGATGCCATCACCAGCCCAATGGACATGAGTTTGGGCAAGCTCCAGGAGATGGTGAAGCACAGGGAAGCCCCGTGTGCTACAGTCCAAGGGGTCGCAAAGAGTCGGGCACAACTGAGCAATGCAACAACAACAACAACAACAACAACAATCATTGTGAAATAGAGTTTTCACCACTAGAGCTACCCCTGCCAATCAATCTATTCACTAGTCTGCAGGTTACATATGGAAAAGAAGGAAAGGGCCAAGACAAATGAAATCTGTTAACAAGGCTTTATAAATCTAATCTTGAGAAGAAACAGGCCCAAACAAGACAATAACAGGAAAGAATGAACTAAAGAAGATACACATACCACACACACATGCAGACACAAAAATAGAAAGATCAATTAAACTGGCAGAAAGAAATATAGAATTTCTGCTGTGAAACACGAGAAACTTCATTAAAAGATTTTGGTATACACTCAGAATTTAATACAATTCAGAATACAGTGATGTCTAAATATTTCAACAAAAAAGTTCATTTCAAAGTATATATAAAGGAACTGGTTATAAATACATCACAGTGTGGCATGAATTCAGAAAAAATTATTATAATGAAGATGCAGAATATTCATTTTTCTTTCATTCCAAGAGATATAGATTTTTGTGCTTATTAGACTATTTTTAGAATAATCTGTAATCACAAAGGATCACTTTGGGTTTCAATAAATATCTGTATTTCTGTTAGGTTTTAAAAGGAATTAAGTCAGGGGGGAGACCCAAACAGTACCTTTTGCATCATCAGAACCTGAAGCCAAGAGTTTAGGATCCATCAAATTAAAGTCAACACTCCAGCATCTCTTCTCATGCTCCTAGATGCAGAAGGAAGACAAAGTAGTCTCAGAATATAGATCTTAAATAAAGCAGAACAAATAAACATAGCTGATACCAATTTATCACTATAGTGGGAGGAAGAAAGAACTGGCTATGAAAATGAAGGAGACGCAAAGTAGCTCATAAACTTTTAAAATATATATTTATAAAATTACCACTTTTGGAAATTCATCCTACAAATGCAAAGAGTCTGAAGAGATGCCTCAGTAAAGCATTACTGGAATTACATAGGTAGACAGTTGGATGGCATCCCTGACTCGATGGACATGAGTTTGAGCAAGCTCTGGGAGTTGGTGATGGACAGGGAAGCCTGGCGTGCTGCAGTCCACGGGGTCGCAAAGTGTCAGATACAAACGAGCGGCTGAACTGAGGAACTGCTTCCGCTGCTGCTGCTAAGTCACTTCAGTTGTGTCCGACTGTGCGACCCCACAGATGGCAGCCCACCAGGCTCCCCCGTCCCTGGGATTCTCCAGGCAAGAACACTGGAGTGGGTTGCCATTTGAACTGAGGAACTGAGGAAATGCTAAATAATGATTTTAAATGTGTAATTATAAAATGCATGAAGCTCTATAATTATTAATAAGTACAAATGTGATTCTTGCAACAAGCTCCAATATTTTGGCTACCTGATGCAAAGAGCCGACTCATTGGAAAAGACCCTGATGCTGGGAAAGATTGAGGGCAAAAGGCAAACGGGATGACAGAAGATAAGATTGTTGGGTGGCATCATCGACTCAATGGACATGAGTATGAACAAACTCTGGAAATAGTGATGGACAGGGACCTGGTGTGCTGCGGTCCATGGGATCGCAAAGAGCGACAGAACAGTAACAACAACAGGTAACTAGTATTCTTATTTACCTGATAGACCTTTGACCTCTGTCCTGTGAATCCATCCCATAGGATGACGGTGCCTTCATAATCACTGCTGGCTAATAGGTTCTTATGATAACTACTCCAACTGATACAGCTGAAAGAAAGGGATATTAAGTTAAGCCTTATTTTACATGAAAATAAACAGCAGTGGATACAAAGAATTTGAATGTGTTCAAAAAGATTAGAACCCTTTCAAAATGGTCTACATAAGTTCACAATAATTATTTTGCCCACAATCCATCAAGGAAGAAGGCATCAAATAATTCCCAGATTATTCAATTGAAACTACCAAGTTACAAACCATAACCACTCTTCACTCTCATCACCAGCTAGAAGACAGATATGGTGTGCCTAAAGTTGCTACTAGCCATCCTTGACACATGAGGAATACATATCTGTAGGCGGAGATAACAGAGGCTGGGGGGCATGCGTATGTCATGGCAGAGACACATGAGGAATACATGTCTGTAGGTGGAGATAACAGAGGCCAGGGGGGCACACATATGTCATGGCAGAGACCAAATCAGAGCCTTTGGGGCCCTACTTCCAGTTGTGTCAGATCATATAAGCCAGTAAACTAGTCTGAATTGAGACTCTGTGTTTACAGGCAAATGTTGACTAACGTAAGTGTATGACTCAAATTTCAATGAAATGCATTTAACAGAATTAAACTTCTAACATTTATGGTTTCGGCTATTCTCAAATGTTCCAATATTGAGAATGCAAAATATATGCTTTTGGTTAGACATATATGTGGATCACACATATAGTAAAGCTAATGTATATTAAAGAAAAAAGTCACTTAGAAAGCAAAGCAGCTGACCTAGGTGATTTCCAAGCATTTGAACACAAAGCCTTTTTGCTGTCTTCTAGCTGCACTTGTGCTACATTTAAGGGTTTGAAGAGTTTATTTGCAACTTTAGATGTACTTATTAGAATTCCTGGGAGAAATTACATGGAACAGTCAAGAGCCTTGGATTTAGTCAGACCTGAGCTTAAATTCCAGATCTGCAACTTACTAGTTGTGGCTTTGGGTAATTCAGTTCACTTTCACAACTGGTGTGCTCCAAATGGGTTTCAGGGAAGCTTACATATTGACCCTTTCAGCCCCAAGTCCATTGTTTCCAGATTTGAACAGTTTCCTTCTCTTTATTCCAAGGTGCATAAAATACTACCATATTGCTTTGTATCTGTCAAGACAGCCAAGGTAGACCCTCTAATCCATATTTTCATTATGGTAACATTTATTATGAATTCTTGATATGGGTCAAGTATTGTGCTGAGTGCATCATGTGGATTTACTTAAAGTATAACCCTATGAAATTAGAGAAGGAAATGGCAACCCACTCCAGTGTTCTTGCCTGGAGAATCCCAGGGATGGGGGAGCCTGGTGGGCTGCTGTCTATGGGGTCGCACGGAGTCAGACACGACTGAAGTAGGTATTACTATTAAAGCCTCTATTTTACAAATTAGTAGCATGAAACGGCTAAGAGCNTCCAGTGTTCTTGCCTGGAGAATCCCAGGGATGGGGGAGCCTGGTGGGCTGCTGTCTATGGGGTCGCACGGAGTCAGACACGACTGAAGTAGGTATTACTATTAAAGCCTCTATTTTACAAATTAGTAGCATGAAACGGCTAAGAGCAAGATTCTGTTTGAATCTTGTCTGCTCCAGAGACTAGGTGTACAACCATCAACAAGTTAATGAACCCTCTCTGTGCTTCAGCTTCCTTGTGTATAAAACAGGGTAATGATGGTCTGCTTAAGACACGGAACTTATGATAATGCCTGCCACTGAAGAAGTCAATGAAATTATGTCTCACTCATGCTGTGTTCCTTTCACTTAGGAATAAAGTATATAAACTAAGCAGATAACCATTACACATTCTCAGTGATGAATACCAGTTAGATCAGTCTACCATTTTTATACGAATTAGGAAACAGAAAAGAAAGTTATACAAATAAAGCCTATAGTACTTGCTATACTATTAACATTATTAAAGTGACCACATATATTATATGTCATTTATCCAAATAAAAAAGGGATAAGAATGACTAGAAACTGTTCAAAGTTTTAAACAAATTTACTTTTAGTTTCTTGATGTCACTCCCTTTGAAGCCAGTGCCTATGAAAATAGCTTAGGAAGTTTGTTTTAAACATGAAGATTCTAGCATTCCTTTTAGATTTTGTGGGGGCAGATCAGAAGCTGGGTCTAGTTTCTGCAGTTAGAACAGGATTCCGGGTTTAAAAAGCACTCGTTATAAACTCCAACCCTTAACACATGAAACGTAAACACTATGCCCTCACAAAAAGACACATACCATTCTTGTGAAAAGAATTCTTAAAATTATAAACAATGATAATAGAGATATGTGCATGCTAGAGGAAAAATTCCAGAATTTGAGATACTATTCACTAGGCTACAGTAATCCTTCATTCAATACCCCATGAAAGGTCATCTACAGTAAAGACATTTATTTGATTAAATGCAAGAAGATTTTCATTTGGCAAATAGAAAAACAGAAAACCTACTAACCCCCACAGGGAAAAAGCGATCGATATCTATAAAAAAAGATATTCTGATGTATCTTTTATATATAATTAATAATGTTCATCACGAACAAATAAGATGTCACATGAAAAGGTAAAAATAACAAACATACTAATCACAGATACTGTTACGTATACACTATATTATGCCAAGTAAATAATGTAAATACCTGATTTTGGAATTGCAGGTCATTTCATTTTCAGGGTAATGAATATCCACCGCATCCTGAATGACTGTGCCATATTCATAGACTTTAATCTTCTTTGTAACCCCAGCAATTGCAAAGTAGTCACAATCCCGGTCAAATTCAATACTAAGGAACGAAATACATACTTGGGTCAGTAAGACTATTTACCTATCCTTGTGATGTTACAATGACAACATTTCAGAATTTGGTTTTTTCCTCCCCGATTTCTAAAGTAATCTTATCTACAGTGATAATAGATCTACTTGAAATGCCTTCAAATTGTATTAGGCCTTATGGAGATTAGGTCATTATCAAGATGTGTAAAATTAAGAGTGGGGGAGAACTGCATAGGTATATAATTCTGAACCACAGATGGCTTTTTGGTTCCTAGAAACTTGACGTGATTTTCAATTCATCTTTAGTAACCATATCACAACATACCAAACTGTAAAGGCTAACAAGCTACACTGTAAAAG
The DNA here is from genome assembly GCA_006410675.1 of Oreotragus oreotragus. Taxonomy (NCBI): domain Eukaryota; kingdom Metazoa; phylum Chordata; class Mammalia; order Artiodactyla; family Bovidae; genus Oreotragus; species Oreotragus oreotragus. Next base: position 232,996 of record SJYX01021315.1, on the reverse strand, counting down.
TAGTGAGGGAAGATTTAATTGTTTGGTATATTAAAAATACAACAAAAGAGAATAGTCAATAAGCCTTTTCCTTAATTTTAGCCTTTTCTCTACCTATCATTCTGTGTAGATGACAGAATTTCACAATATTTACTGTTATTTTAATAAACTAATGAGTACACAAGCTGAATTATGACACAGCTAAGGAAGGTATAACAATAAAGGATAAAATATACATACAAATGGAATCATTAAATTATCATTACATTTCCTCCAATCATTTCTCACCTTCTAATCTAATATGATCTCTCTGACTTATGAACCACAAACAAACAGAGGAAAACCTAAGTAAAAATTTTTCCTTCTTTTCAAGTTACTTAAGAGAATTCACCTCTCTCTTACTGACTTTTTACACAAGTTTCAAAATAAGTAACTCCAAAGCACAACACAAGGTTTTATTCATCTTTAAGGACCATAACTTGGAGTCCTAAAAAAGTTGTTATATAACCAACAAGAATGTTAAGTAACCTAATGGAATTAAGAGTAAAATGAATCATCACCCACATTATTTCTCAATGAGTTAAATATCCTTTCTAGAAGATCAGTCATAAAGCTAAAGAATACATAAGAATTATTGATCTTTAACTAATTACATAATAATACCAATAATAGATAACATTCATTGATTGCTCTCTATAACCACTACACAAACTAACTCATTAAATTCTCATTAATAACCCTATGAGTTAGGTATTAATCATGAGATAGGTATTAATCTATCCACATTTTATATGTGAGAAAACTAAGGACTGGAGTTGAGTAACTTGACCAAAGCATATTATAAGTGGCTAAAGTGATATGGTAGTGCTCTGCATATTTTAAGCATTCACCAAGCGCATACAAATAACTACATGACTTATTTTTCTTTATACATTAACTGTGACATCTTTTTACCAAAAAGTATATGGTTAATTAATAATATAGTAAGAAGCTTTGCTAAGCTGACAATGAATTAGGAAAATAAGTATAAGAATAAAAATAAGAATATTTCCCATAAAAATACATGCTGATATGCTCACTTTTCATTACAACTTTAAATCCTTGCTCAATTTTATGCAATTTTTAAAGAAATTTCATAAAATGTCATTGACTATTGCAAAATTCAGCAAATGTTCCCTTCAATACTGTATGACTATGTAGCAATGCAATAGACTGACTTGTACAAAAATTTCTACCTAACTGCTGTCTCAGCTAATGTTATCTGCCCTGTGGACCCTAATGTAATATAACTGTATCGATAGCAACTATTCATCTATCCCAACTCAATTTATACTCGCAAGCTCACACCACTACTGTGTCTGGTAAAGGACAGAGTTATCAGAACTGAAATTCTATCCTTAACTTAGGAAATTTTGTTATGGCTGAGATGTCAAGGGAAAACCAGTTATATTATCTTTAAATATATTTTCTTCATCTACAAACACACATGACTAATAAATCAAAAATATTCCAAAGGTTGTACTAGTAAAAGTTAACACGCTACTTCCAAACTATTTGTTTTTAATATAAAAATGTTTAAACACTAACTTATTAAAGACACTACAGGAAGAAAACTGGCATATAAATTAAAATATTGTCAAAAGAATGGATTTGATAATATAAACAAGTAATTAAATCTATTTCCTCTGTTGCTACCCTGTTATTCAACACAGCTCTCTTTTTTCAACAAAGGTTATTATTTAGCTATATCAGATCATTATTAACTCTTTTTTTTTTGTTACATTGTATTTAACATTACATTTATTGTATGTTAGTTCATTGGTGCACATTTCCTTAATATCATGTATTTTAATTTTATCCATCTTGTGCTACTTTTTTTGTGTTATGTCTAAATATGTTGTAGAAAATATAAATTCTTCTGTACAAGATAAAGTCTAAGTTTAGTATTACAATACGTGAAGTTTTATTTACCTTGCATAAAATATATGTTCATTAATAAATATTTTAGCACTGTATAATATAATTTAAGTTACATTTACTCTGTATAATATTTATACTGATACTATATTTATTTTCATATTTTATTTTTTCATTAATAAACAGTTTGCAATCAATGCTCTGTAATATAATCGTGGATATAGCAGATTAAAAAAATGAATCTATACTATTAATAGAAATATAGGGAGAAAAGGAAAGATAGAAGCATCTGAAAGCAGAGTTCCAAAGAACCGCAAGAAGAGATAAGAAAGCCTTCTTCAGCAATCAATACAAAGAAATAGAGGAAAACAACAGAATGGGAAAGACTAGAAATCTCTTCAAGAAAATTAGAGATACCAAGGGAACATTTCATGCAAAGATGGGCTCAATAAAGGACAGAAATTGTATGGACCTAACAGAAGCAGAAGATATTAAGAAGAGGTGGCAAGATACACAGAACTGTACAAACAAGAGCTTCACAGCCAAGATAATCACGATG
>SJYX01021315.1:189658-218058 GCA_006410675.1 Oreotragus oreotragus | reverse complement strand
TTTTGATTCGGTCATTTATTTTTCCAGAATTGAGCTGCAGGAGTTGCTTGTATATTTTTGAGATTAGTTGTTTGTCAGTTGCTTCATTTGCTATTATTTTCTCTCATTTGGAAGGCTGTCTTTTCACCTTGCTTATAGTTTCCTTTGTTGTACAGATATAAAAGAAGCAGAAGATATTAAGAAGAGGTGGCAAGAATACACAGAAGAACTGTACAAAAAGATCTTCACGACACAGATAATCACGATGGTGTGATCACTCATCTAGAGCCAGACATCTTGGAATGTGAAGTCAAGTGGGCCTTAGGAAGCATCACTACGAACAAAGCTAGTGGAGGTGATGGAATTCCAGTTGAGCTATTTCAAATCCTGAAAGATGATGCTGTGAAAGTGCTGCACTCAATATGCCAGCAAATTTGGAAAACTCAGCAGTGGCCACAGGACTGGAAAAGGTCAGTTTTCATTCCAATCCCAAAGAAAGGCAATGTCAAAGAATGCTCAAACTATCACACAATTGTACTTATCTCACACGCTAGTAAAGTAATGCTCAAAATTCTCCAAGCCAGGCTTCAGCAATACGTGAACTGTGAACTTCCAGGTGTTCAAGCTGGTTTTAGAAAAGGCAGAGGAACCAGAGATCAAATTGCCAACATCCACTGAGAGTCGGACACGACTGAGCGACTGAACTGAACTGAACTGGTTAAGTTCCTAATCTGAGCAAAGAACTAAATTACTTTTGCCTTTCTTCTTCCTAGTCTATTGATTACATTGAGTATCTTAAAATTTACTTTATACATTCAAAGATATTTTTACCACTCATTTCTGTGCAAGTGAAAAACCTACAAATAATTATCTGAGCACAGAAATAAATCTCATTATACATATAAACACAAACTAGCCATGGCATTTCTGATCGCTCTACTTATTCATTGTAAGTAGGTTCAAGTATCTGACTACTTCATTATATCGTCTAATGCCGCCATAGCAAATAATTTACATACTAAAATATACATTACACTTTAAATTATTTTCCTTCTATTTCTCTCACATTACAGCTAGGGCACTATTACTACTTTTACTTCAGAATAGCATCAATGTTCAGTTGAAGTTTATTTGTGGATGTTGAACTTTGAATTTCATATAATTTTCATGTCACAAAATGTTATTCTTTATATTTTTAAATATTATTTATTTCTATTTTTTATATTTTCATTTTAAAAATATAAAGACTATTCTTAGCTTTTTGCTGTACAAAATGAGACAATGAGTCAGAACTGGCTTGCAGGTCTTAATTTACTGACTCTTGTCTTGAATGAATGGATAAACTGATTTTATTCTACAGGCACTAAAGTGAAGCCACATTTAAATTCTGTGTATATATTTGTATGATTATTTATATTAACTGGCTTTTTTGGGTTTTAATTCCACAAAGCTATAAGATGTTGCTTTAAAACAACTACTTAAAAAAATTTTATTTTTCTGTTCCCTCTGGCTACCACAGAATAGCTAGGACAAATATGTATACTATCTGACATATATTCTGTAACACTTGTGTGAATGCCAAGAGTTTCACATTATGACAACATTTCTTTCTGGGCTTCCCAGGTGGCACAGTTGTAGAGAATCTGCCTGCTAATGCAGGAGATCCAAGTTCGATTCCTGGGTCAGGAAGATCCCCTAGAGTAGGAAATGGCAACTCACTCCAGTATTCCTGCCTAGAAAATTCCATGGACAGAGGAGCCTGGCAGGTTATAGTTCATGGGGTTGCAAAGAATCTGAAATGAATGAACAGAAAAATACCTTTCTATTCAAAGAATTTAAAATTAAAAATACAACTGGAGGCCCTTTAAGATCAACGTGCTGATTATCAAATTTTTCTCTTTTAAGTCTATAGCAAGTTATAATTTATACTCACTTAAATTAACTTAGTTGTAGATTCTTCATCTATCTTAAAACACCTTTCTGCATACAATCCCGTGCTTCCCTGGTGGCTCAGAGGTTAAAGCGTCTGCCTCCAGTGTGGGAGACCCGGGTTCGATCCCTGGGTCAGGAAGATTCCCTAGAGAAGGAAATGGCAATCCACTCCAGTATTCTTGCCTGGAGAATCCCATGGACGGAGAAGCCTAATAGGTTATAGTCCACGGGGTCGCAAAGAGTCGGACATGACTGAGCGACTTCACCTTCACCTTCTACATACAATATAACAATATCTTATAATAGATGGTGTTTTTTAGAGAACTTTGGAAAACTAAAAATAACTTCTGAAGCAAAGATTAATAGAAAGATAGTATAAAAACATCTACTAGAGAAAAAAAACAAGAGATAAAAAGCGAAATATCTTTTGTTCCAAAAGTTACTATGACACTGTGTCTTCTTTGGAATGTGTTTGTATTTAGGAAAGTGGAGGGAACTATAGGCAAAGAAAAAGTTTCAATTCTTTACTTGGGAAATAAAAGTAGAAGATACATCTATCTGTTTAGTATCCTCAGGTAGCATTTACAAGCAACCAATAAGAATACAATATTAAATCATTAATGTTATTAATGCCGTGATGCTTCATCAGAAAACAACACAAGTATGATACAAAGAAACTATTCAACACTACAGAGGGGTAATCTAAAGTGAAAATGTATAATCTAGGAAATTTTTCATATATAAAATACATGAAGTATGTCCCCAAAATAAGTTAGCCAGATAGACTTTAATAAATCAGAAATCCACCTCATATTTCTTCCAGAAACAAGTGGACAAAACTACTGAGAAAAATCTAAAAGAGAAAATGTGACTTTTATTAGATTAATCCTTTCAATTAAAGAGGCGGGGGGTGGGGGTGGGGAGTCAGCCTGCCTTTGGACTGATGTCCACCACCCTCCCTCTCAGTTGCCAGCATCTGAAATAAAGCAAACTTTCCTTTCCCCCAACCTGGCCTGCTTAGTAGCTTGTGAGAGGCAAGCAGCTGGACCTCCCATGCATACCTGTTGGTAACAGATTTGCCACCCAACATGGGGCTGGCTACTGCTGGCTCTCCTGGGTCTTCCAGGGGAGAGCTGTGGCTATGATAGTGTATTAGCCTGCTGCTTATGTCTAGCTAGCCGCAGGCAGGGGATTTGGGGACATTCCTGCTGCTGCTGCTGCTAAGTCGCTTCAGCCGTGTCCGACTCTGTGCGACCCCATAGACGGCCACCTACCAGGATCCTCTGTCCCTGGGATTCTCCAGGCAAGAACACTGGAGTGGGTTGCCATTTCCTTCTCTAAAGCATGAAAGTAAAAAGTGAAAGTGAAGTCACTCAGTTGTGTCCGACTCTTAGCGACCTCATGGACTGCAGCCTACCAGGCTCCTCCATCCATGGGATTTTCCAGGCAAGAGTACTGGAGTGGGGTGCCATTGCCTTCTCCAACGCATGAAAGTGAAAAGTGAAAGTGAAGTTGCTCAGTCACGTCCGACTCTTAGCAACTTCATGGACTGCAGCCTACCAGGCTCCTCCATCCGTGGGATTTTCCAGGTCTTCCAGGAGAGAGCTGTGGCTATGATAGTGTATTAGCCTGCTGCTTATGGTTAGCTAGCTGCAGGCAGGGGATTTGGGGACATTCTTAGCAGCTGCCAAAACCATTTGAGGATCCTTCCTGTTTCTCCCCTGCTCAGCACTGGCTGCCAACTTACGCTTTTCCTTGGCGGGATGGAAACTTGCATTTGGGACGAACCAATGAGCTCCAAGACTGGGTAAGTCCCCCGGTGTGCATACAGGCAACTTTCCCATTTGTGGGCTAGTGCTATTTGGGCATTTTGCCAATGGGTTCTGACTGCCGCTGAGGATTGTTTCTGAGTGCTCATGCTATTTGGGTATTTTTGTCAGTTGGTTCTGCTGTGTGTCTGATGTGGAGAAGGTGAAGGTGAAGTCGCTCAGTCGTGTCCGCCTCTTTGTGACCCCGTGGACTGTAACCTACTAGGCTTCTCCGTCCATGGGATTCTCGAGGCAAGAATACTGGAGTGGATTTCCTGGAGTCCATTTCCTTCTCCAGGGGATCTTCCTGACCCAGGGATCGAACCCGGGTCTCCCGCATTGGAGGCAGATGCTTTAACCTCTGAGCCACCAGGGAAGCCTGTTGTGGAGAACTGTTTGGGAAATGGGATGCTTTCCTGGTGGCGCAGATGGTAAAGAATCTGCCTGCAATGTGGGAGACCTGGGTTCAATCCTTGGGTTAGGAAGATCCCCTGGAGAAAGGAATGGCTACCCACTCCAGTATTCCTGCCTGGAAAATTCCACGGACAGAGGAGCCCCGGAATGTTGGGGGGTGGGAGGGAAGAGAAGAAAAATAGAGAGAGTTCTTGTTCTAAAATTTTTAGAGAAATGCAAAGAATTTAGAATAACAAACAACTATGAAAAAGTATATCAAAGCTGTAGGATTTATATTACCTGATCTGAAGGCTTATTATGAAACTACAAAAAATAACCAAGAGAGCACAGTACCAGTCAAAGAGCAGATATACAGATAAATACAACAGAACGAGTGTCAAGAAGCACATTGATACATACTTGCTCAATTGGTTCTAAGGACAGAAAGAAGCCAATGGGAAAGGTTCACCTTTTAAATAAATAATGCTTGGAATAAGTGGATATCCATACTGGGGGAAAAACTGATTTTCAACTTTTACTTCAAAATCTAAACAAAAATTAACTTGAAATGGATTATAGATTTATACATAAAAGCTAAAACTATTAAAATTATAGAAGAAAACAGGGGATAAAAATCTTTATACTTTGGGACAGGCAAACATTTCCAAAGGAAAGAACCTAAATCATTTAAAAAAACTAACTGGAATTCATAAAAATTAAATACTTATGTTATTTGAAAGACACCATTAATTAAAGGGCAAGTCACAGACTGGGAGAAAATACTACCAATACACATTTCTAGTATATAAAAAATTCTCACTACTCAATGTAAAGGCTGATTTTTTAAAAATGGGCAAAAAATTTGAACAGGTGCTTCATAAAAGATACACAAAATGGCCAATATGCACATTAAAAAGCATTAGTCACAAGGGAACACATAATAAAACAAGCAAATATCTATATATCCACAAATAAAGAGACTGACAATGGCAAGAGTTATTGAGGATTTGAGGCAAATGGAACTCTCTTACACTGCTGACTGGAATGTGAAATAACTCAATCACTTTGGAAAACAGTTTGGCAGTTTCTTAAAATGTTAAGCACTAATCATACATAGGTCCGTCTAGCCAAGGCTATGGTTTTTCCAGTGGTCATGTATGGATGTGAAAGTTGGATTGTGAAGAAAGCTGAGCGCCGAAGAATTGATGCTTTTGAACTGTGGTGTTGGAGCAGACTCTTGAGAGTCCCCTGGATTGCAAGGAGATCCAACCAGTCAATTCTAAAGGAGATCTGTCCTGGGTTTTCTTTGGAAGGAATGATGCTAAAGCTGAAACTCCAGTACTTTGGCCACCTCATGCAAAGAGTTGACTCATTGGAAAAGACTCTGATGCTGGGAGGGATTGGGGGCAGGAGGAGAAGGGGACGACAGAGGATGAGATGGCTGGACGGCATCACCGACTCGATGGACGCGAGTCTGAGTGAACTCCGGGAGTTGGTAATGGACAAGGAGGCCTGGCGTGCTGCGATTCATGGGGTCATGAAGAGTCGGATACGACTGAGTGACTGAACTGAATCATACAGCCCAGCAATTTCAATCCCAGGTATTTACCCAAGAGAAATAAATATGAAAATGATACCCAAATAACTAGTATGTGGATATTCATAGGAGCTTTATTCATAATAGTCAAAAATTAGAAAGAACTCAGATATCCAGCAACACACGAAGGACAAACCAACTGTGGAATATTCATTAAATGGAATACAGCTAAATAATTAACTAACAACTGATGCAGAAAACATGGATGAATCTCAAAACATGCTGAGCTAAACAAGCTAGACACAAAGGAGTACATTCTGTATGGTTCTACTTATAATCAACTCCTGAATGACTAGACTACTGTATGATGACAGAAAGCAGATAGCCAGTAGCCTGGGACAGGAGTCTGGAGAATTAAAAGCAAAGTGGCAGTAAATAAAATTTTTGGAAATGTTCTCTATTTAGACTGTGGTTTATACAATTGCCCAAAGTAAACACTTTATTGTAAACTGGACTTCAACAAAGGTGATTTTTAAAACTACCCAGTTTGTGATTCTACATATATTAAACTTAAATTATGTAAATAACAGAACAACAAATTTAGTCCTCTCAAGGATGGATCAAAGAACACTGTTTTATAACTTTAAGTGCTATCAACAAAAACTACCTATGAATGTGGGAGAGGAAAGGGCAGAGAAAGTCAATGACGACTAGCAGGAGGAGAGGAGCCATGTGTACAGGTGAGCACGATATAGCTGGTCAGAGGGCAAGCTTTCCGCTTATTTGAAAGCATTTTCCAGCTCCACTCTAAATAATTTTTAAAAGACACCAATAGGAAACCTTCTGCTGAACAAATCAGAATTGGTTATTCAGTTCAGTTCAGTTCAGTCGCTCAGTCGTGTCCAACTATTTGCGACCCCGTGAATTGCAGCATGCCAGGCCTCCCTGTCCATCACCAACTCCCGGAGTTCACTCAGACTCACGTCCATCAAGTCAGTGATGCCATCCAGCCATCTCATCCTCTGTCGTCCCCTTCTCCTCCTGCCCCCAATCCCTCCCAGCATCAGAGTCTTTTTCAATGAGTCAACTCTTCGGATAGGTGGCAAAAGTACTGGAAATCCCAGGGCTGATCTCCTTCAGAATGGACTGGTTGGATCTCCTTGGAGTCCAAGAGACTCTCAAGAGTCTTCTCCAACACCACAGTTCAAAAGCATCAATTCTTCTGCGCTCAGCCTTCTTCACAGTCCAACTCTCACATCCATACATGACCACTGGAAAAACCATAGCCTTGATTATGTTGTTGGCAAAAGCAGTGTCTCTGCTTTTGAATATGCCATCTAGGTTGGTCATAACTTTTCTTCCAAGGAGTAAGCGTCTTTTAATTTCGTGGCTGCAGTCACCATCTGCAGTGATTTTGGAGCCCGAAAAAATAAAGTCTGACACTGTTTCCACTGTTTCCCCATCNATCCCCATATTCACAGATCTTGTCTCTGTATAACCGTAGCGCCTAAGATCCCATGTGCTTCTTTACCTTTAAACCTACCCTTCTTCCAGGATCCCTGTCTCTGTAAATGACACCCAAATTTTTCTGCCCAACTACTGACGCCTAAAACCTGGAAGTTCTCATCCTCTGCTTCAAAGACAACATAGTCCATCAATCATCAATTTCTGTCTACCCTAGTGCCCACATATTTTTAAAACACTTTTTCACCCAAGCCTCATTGACCTCACCCACAAAAGCAAGCATCATGTACTATGCCTGTCTCTTATACACATCTAGATGTGTATAAGAGACAGGAGTACATCATGAGAAATGCTGGGCTGGAGGAAGCACAGGCTGGAATCAAGACCTCCAGGAGAAATATCAATAACCTCAGATATGCAGATGACACCACCCTTTATGGCAGAAAGTGACGAGGAACTAAAAAGCCTCTTGAAAGTGAACAAGGAGAGTGAAAAAAATTGGCTTGAAGCTCAACATTCAGAAAACGAATATCATGGCATCCGGTCCCATCACTTCATGGGAAGTAGATGGGGAAACAGTGGAAACAGTGTCAGACTTTATTTTTCTGGGCTCCAAAATCACCGCAGATGACGACTGCAGCAATGAAATTAAAAGACCCTTACCCCTTGAAGGAAAGTTATGACCAAACTAGATAGCATATTAAAAAGCAGAGACATTACTTTGCCAACAAAGGTCCATCTAGTCAAGGCTATGGTCTTTCCAGTGGTCATGTGTGGATATGAGAGTTGGACTATAAACAAAGCTGAGCACCAAAGAATTGATGCTTTTGAACTGTGGTGTTGGAGAAGACTCTTGAGAGTCCCAAGTCCCTTGGACTGCAGGGAGATCCAACCAGTCCATTCTAAAGGAGATCAGTCCTAGGTGTTCACTGGAAGGACTGATGTTGAAGCTGAAGCTCCAATACTTTGGCCACCTGATGTGAACAGCTGACTCTTTGAAAAGATCCTGATGCTGGGAAAGACTGAGGGCAGGAGGAGAAAGGGACGACAGAGGATGAGATGGTTGGATGGCATCACCGACTTGATGGACGTGGGTTTGGGTGGACTCCGGGAGTTGGTGATGGACATGGAGGCCTGGTGTGTTGCAGTTCATGGGGTCGCAAAGAGTCGGACATGACTGAGCAACTGAACTGAACTGAAAAACTATAGTTATCACTCAACCAATGATGGAGTGCTTACAGGCTGAGTGACAGGTCATTTAGGTTAAGTAATGATGAAGCATATAAAATAGTCAGCCAGTCACCACTAGGAGATCAGAAAATCTGACACAAACTCTCCCTTTCTTTCATAGACACTAAGGCCCCCAAGATACGACAGAGCTTTAATCAAGTGGAGTAGTACATCTTTAGAGCCTAAGCAAACCCACAAATTCAAGAGTCAGCAAAACTCTTCTATAAAAGGGTCAGAGAAGCTAACCTTCAAACTACTCAACTCTGCTGCTGCAGTTCAAAATCAGCCAGAGACAATATGGAAAGGAATGAGCAAGACTGTGTTCCAAAAAAACCTACTTATGGACACTGAAATTTAAATGTCATATAATTTTCATGTCATTATGCTACATCATGTTACTGTACATCACTACGTTATTATTTTCCTTTTGTTTTTTCCAACCAATTAAAAATATAAACACCATGCTTAGTTCCTCAGTCATTCAAAAATAGATGATGGCCAGCTGCTATATCTAAAATGGATAACCAACAAGGACCTATCTACAAGTACCTTTGCCTTGCCATGGGAAAGAAACTTCCTATTGGAAATTTCTACAGAAACTCCGAAAGGAAACTCTGCCCAACGTTATGAGGCAGAATGGATGGAAGGGGAGTTTGAGGGAGAATGGATACATGTATATATGGCTGAGTCCCTTGGATGTTCACCTAAAACTATCACAGTATTGTTAATCGGCTATTCCCCAATACAAAATAAAAAATTAGAAAATAAAATAGGTGATGGACCAAATTTGAGTCCCATGGGTCACAGTTTGCTGATTCCTGTACTAAGCATAAAAGTCAGTATTTTTCCTATTCATAACATCCTCTTTTATATAAATAAAATCAATGCAAAACTTGAAACTAAAATTTTTAAAGGAATTACAAAGAAATATGAAATTTCATATTACACTTATGCCAATGGCAGTAGGTATATTTAAAATTATTTTTAAAGGATAACAGAATAGTATTATCTGAACATATCAGTCTATTGCTCTAAGTCAGAGTATGTGTCCAATAAACATTAGTTAAATAAGTTTTAGAACCAACTTTTGATCCTTTATGAATACAATCTATCAAATATAATATATCCCTTACTATCTTTATACGAACACACTGAACATAGTAAGGTGAACAGCCCTGATGACATTAGCTACCACATTCTATTACACCTCAATGATCTCTCATGATCTCAATGAATCTATTAAAATATGGCAAACCACTTAACCTCATATTAAATAGAAAACAACCTGCTTTACTTTTTAGCTCCTATCTGCAGTTTCATTGTTTCTTCCCCTTGTCTTCAAGCTAGGTAGCTATTACTTCTTGCTGCTATCACTGAACCTATCTGGAGAAGCTGCAAACCAAGCTTTATTTTCCCCCAATCTTAAGCAAGTACAATGACAGCCAGACTTCAACAACAATTACCACTTCCATCGCAAACTGCAGCAACACGTTACAAAGAGAGGATTTTGAACACAGTGAAGAAAATAGAAGTATATTAATGTCACTTCCTATCTTAAAGACCAAGTAGAGAAAGAATAATCTACAGAAATTCAGAAGAAAAAAATTAAAAGGACCACCTCCAATACCTTCAGGAACTTGAAAGTCACAGCCTAAAGTGAACTTCATGTTTAGCATTTTATCAGATTCCTACAAGCATTTATTATTTACTTTTTACCTTGCATTTTAGTTTATTCTATGATTGGGTCAACAATCAGGACAGCCCATTAGATATCAGGCAAAGTCCCTGTTACGAGCACAGAGATGAATTTCCTGCCAAAAATGCAAATAATTCTCACCACAATTTCCATACCAACACTCCCTTACTTGCTGTCTATTCTCACAATCCTGTATTTTCAGCCTCCATACAGCTGATTCCACCACTTTTGCCTCTTTCTCAACACCTTGCCTATCTTTATTTCCCTCAGTGTGCCTTTTAAGTTCCATGGTCCATAAATGTAATCATTTTAGTCATCTAATATCTTTTTCTTTTACAGCCAAACATATATGCTAACCACCCTTTCTATGTGTCACTCTGAGATGATATATGGAAAAAACAAACTCTTAAGAACTCTTTTTCTCTCCTTGTCACTAAATATACAAGCACACCTGTCTTTGAACCCACTCTCTTCTTTCTCCCTACTATTATGGAGGAAGTGTCCTCCCTTCTAATGAAAGCAAAGTCTCACTTTGCTTTGGATGCAATCCTGCACATGATCTGCTGCTGCTAAGTCGCTTCTGTAGTGTCCGACTCTGTGCGACCCCATAGATGGCAGCCCACCAGGCTCCCCCGTCCCTGGGATTCTCCAGGCAAGAACACTGGAGTGGGTTGCCATTTCCTTCTCCAATGCATTAAAGTGAAAAGTGAAAGTGAAGTCGCTCAGTCGTGCCCAACTCTTAGCAACCCCATGGACTGCAGCCTACCAGGATCCTTCGTCCATGGGATTTTTCAGGCAAGGGTACTGGAGTGGGTTGCCATTGCCTTTTCCAGCACATGATCTAATCCTATAAATTATCTCACCTTTCCTCATTCATTGGTTTGCATGGCAATAAACTCTCCTGGTTTTCGTTTTCACCTAAAAACCTCCTTGATCTGCTTTACTGGTTCCCCTTTGTCTACCTGAGCTTTAAATGTTGGAGCTCTATGAGTTTACAACCACAAAGTCAGTTACCAACTGTACAAATCCCCATATTCACAGATCTTGTCTCTGTATAACCGTAGCGCCTAAGATCCCATGTGCTTCTTTACCTTTAAACCTACCCTTCTTCCAGGATCCCTGTCTCTGTAAATGACACCCAAATTTTTCTGCCCAACTACTGACGCCTAAAACCTGGAAGTTCTCATCCTCTGCTTCAAAGACAACATAGTCCATCAATCATCAATTTCTGTCTACCCTAGTGCCCACATATTTTTAAAACACTTTTTCACCCAAGCCTCATTGACCTCACCCACAAAAGCAAGCATCATGTACTATGCCTGGCCAATTTCAACAACTATCTACATATTAGATCTCCCTACTTCCTACTCTTGCTTCTTTCTGTTCTCCATACTGTACCCAGTAAAGCTTTCTTAGCATTTACTACTTTATTCTATATATTTGCTTATAAGTTTGCCACTATGTTGTATATCACTCATCTGTACTCTCAACATTACAGTATTTGTTATAAATACGTACAATTAAAATTAAAACAAAAACAACACTGTAAAAAATACAGATAAATATGTATGACTGATCTAAGGATTGTGGAAAAATTTTCTAGATTTATAAAAAAAAAAAANGGACCTATCTACAAGTACCTTTGCCTTGCCATGGGAAAGAAACTTCCTATTGGAAATTTCTACAGAAACTCCGAAAGGAAACTCTGCCCAACGTTATGAGGCAGAATGGATGGAAGGGGAGTTTGAGGGAGAATGGATACATGTATATATGGCTGAGTCCCTTGGATGTTCACCTAAAACTATCACAGTATTGTTAATCGGCTATTCCCCAATACAAAATAAAAAATTAGAAAATAAAATAGGTGATGGACCAAATTTGAGTCCCATGGGTCACAGTTTGCTGATTCCTGTACTAAGCATAAAAGTCAGTATTTTTCCTATTCATAACATCCTCTTTTATATAAATAAAATCAATGCAAAACTTGAAACTAAAATTTTTAAAGGAATTACAAAGAAATATGAAATTTCATATTACACTTATGCCAATGGCAGTAGGTATATTTAAAATTATTTTTAAAGGATAACAGAATAGTATTATCTGAACATATCAGTCTATTGCTCTAAGTCAGAGTATGTGTCCAATAAACATTAGTTAAATAAGTTTTAGAACCAACTTTTGATCCTTTATGAATACAATCTATCAAATATAATATATCCCTTACTATCTTTATACGAACACACTGAACATAGTAAGGTGAACAGCCCTGATGACATTAGCTACCACATTCTATTACACCTCAATGATCTCTCATGATCTCAATGAATCTATTAAAATATGGCAAACCACTTAACCTCATATTAAATAGAAAACAACCTGCTTTACTTTTTAGCTCCTATCTGCAGTTTCATTGTTTCTTCCCCTTGTCAAGCTAGGTAGCTATTACTTCTTGCTGCTATCACTGAACCTATCTGGAGAAGCTGCAAACCAAGCTTTATTTTCCCCCAATCTTAAGCAAGTACAATGACAGCCAGACTTCAACAACAATTACCACTTCCATCGCAAACTGCAGCAACACGTTACAAAGAGAGGATTTTGAACACAGTGAAGAAAATAGAAGTATATTAATGTCACTTCCTATCTTAAAGACCAAGTAGAGAAAGAATAATCTACAGAAATTCAGAAGAAAAAAATTAAAAGGACCACCTCCAATACCTTCAGGAACTTGAAAGTCACAGCCTAAAGTGAACTTCATGTTTAGCATTTTATCAGATTCCTACAAGCATTTATTATTTACTTTTTACCTTGCATTTTAGTTTATTCTATGATTGGGTCAACAATCAGGACAGCCCATTAGATATCAGGCAAAGTCCCTGTTACGAGCACAGAGATGAATTTCCTGCCAAAAATGCAAATAATTCTCACCACAATTTCCATACCAACACTCCCTTACTTGCTGTCTATTCTCACAATCCTGTATTTTCAGCCTCCATACAGCTGATTCCACCACTTTTGCCTCTTTCTCAACACCTTGCCTATCTTTATTTCCCTCAGTGTGCCTTTTAAGTTCCATGGTCCATAAATGTAATCATTTTAGTCATCTAATATCTTTTTCTTTTACAGCCAAACATATATGCTAACCACCCTTTCTATGTGTCACTCTGAGATGATATATGGAAAAAACAAACTCTTAAGAACTCTTTTTCTCTCCTTGTCACTAAATATACAAGCACACCTGTCTTTGAACCCACTCTCTTCTTTCTCCCTACTATTATGGAGGAAGTGTCCTCCCTTCTAATGAAAGCAAAGTCTCACTTTGCTTTGGATGCAATCCTGCACATGATCTGCTGCTGCTAAGTCGCTTCTGTAGTGTCCGACTCTGTGCGACCCCATAGATGGCAGCCCACCAGGCTCCCCCGTCCCTGGGATTCTCCAGGCAAGAACACTGGAGTGGGTTGCCATTTCCTTCTCCAATGCATTAAAGTGAAAAGTGAAAGTGAAGTCGCTCAGTCGTGCCCAACTCTTAGCAACCCCATGGACTGCAGCCTACCAGGATCCTTCGTCCATGGGATTTTTCAGGCAAGGGTACTGGAGTGGGTTGCCATTGCCTTTTCCAGCACATGATCTAATCCTATAAATTATCTCACCTTTCCTCATTCATTGGTTTGCATGGCAATAAACTCTCCTGGTTTTCGTTTTCACCTAAAAACCTCCTTGATCTGCTTTACTGGTTCCCCTTTGTCTACCTGAGCTTTAAATGTTGGAGCTCTATGAGTTTACAACCACAAAGTCAGTTACCAACTGTACAAATCCCCATATTCACAGATCTTGTCTCTGTATAACCGTAGAGCCTAAGATCCCATGTGCTTCTTTACCTTTAAACCTACCCTTCTTCCAGGATCCCTGTCTCTGTAAATGACACCCAAATTTTTCTGCCCAACTACTGACGCCTAAAACCTGGAAGTTCTCATCCTCTGCTTCAAAGACAACATAGTCCATCAATCATCAATTTCTGTCTACCCTAGTGCCCACATATTTTTAAAACACTTTTTCACCCAAGCCTCATTGACCTCACCCACAAAAGCAAGCATCATGTACTATGCCTGGCCAATTTCAACAACTATCTACATATTAGATCTCCCTACTTCCTACTCTTGCTTCTTTCTGTTCTCCATACTGTACCCAGTAAAGCTTTCTTAGCATTTACTACTTTATTCTATATATTTGCTTATAAGTTTGCCACTATGTTGTATATCACTCATCTGTACTCTCAACATTACAGTATTTGTTATAAATACGTACAATTAAAATTAAAACAAAAACAACACTGTAAAAAATACAGATAAATATGTATGACTGATCTAAGGATTGTGGAAAAATTTTCTAGATTTATAAAAAAAAAAAACAACCTAGAGCTTAGTTTTAAAAAAATTCAGAAGAGCAAATCTTCCCTGTGTTAATATTAAAATGTGGCTTCCAGTGGGTTACAGTGCACTGGGTCACAAAGAGTCAGACAGGATGTAATGACTAACACTTTCACTTTTACTTTCCAGCCATTAGTCCTACTTCTGTCTCTTGGTACCAAACAGAATCATTCTAATTCCTTATCTACGTTGATCACTTGAAAAGAGTCATTAGTTTAACAAACTCTAGTCTTTTGCAGGTGAGTGATTTTATCATGAATAGCAGGTAGCATTCTAAATCTTCCTTGTTGGCTTTTTGTTCTGATTACTGACAAAGGTTCACTAGCCTATTAAAATCTCAAATGCTAGCCTAATCAATACTTTGTAGTAATAAGCATCAAATGATTTGAGTTTACTGTTTCACTGTCCTACTGACAAGCCTCAGCCTAAGCAAGGGCAAAAGAAAATAAATAGGAAAACCAAGAGGAGTTGAGACGAAGAGGAAAAAGTTAGGACAGAGGCTTATGGGGTAGGGAGGGTATGTAGCAATTTCTAAAGCTTCAATGTAGACTGTTCCTTATTTCATCTTTACACTGTGTCTTGAATTGTCACAGAAGTAGGAAACTCATTAACACTTACTGACAAGCTTGGATGTCTCTATTTTAAGTTGTTAACATTAACTTATTTTTCTGTCATATGTCATTGGTGATTTAAAGCCTTCTCTTTTAGCCTAGGGATACTTTATTCAAAGGAATACTTATTAGCAAGGAAATATGTAAAAGCAGGGGAAGGTTGACGACTGCTGGATCCTTGCCTGCTCTGGGCCCTTCCAGGGCCTGCAGACAGGTTTCCATTCATGCATGCATTCATTCAACAACTGTTTACTGATGAGTACCTACCATGTGCCAGACCTGGAGATGCAGCGGGGAGTAAGGCAGATAAGATCCCCTCCCTGATGAAGCTTCTAGCCTAGAACACAATGTTTTAAATTACTGCTTCAAAAAACTGGCCCCGGGCCAAATTCTGAAGGAAAAAAAAAAATCCTTTGCTCTGCATTTCCACTCCTCTCATTTCTCACCAACCCCAGATGGCCCACTAACTCTTAAGACAGTAACAGAAATATGGTCTGAAAAACAGAGGAATGCATAAGCAGCCCTAAAAATCATACTTCTTCCCCAGAAAACAAGCCACTAAATTACCTGAAGACAACCTATTTTTAAGCACAAATTTAAAACTCACAGTATTCTTCAATAAAGAATATATTAAAAGGTATACTAAATCTGGATCAGCACTGACCATCATTAAAAACGGAAATTAAAGCAATCCTTATAACTGGCTACTACAAAAAAAAAATAAGTATTTAATTTGAATATTTTCAAAATATGGCAAAAGTGACATTAGAACGTCATATCTACATTAAATTAAAAATAAATTTTCATTATTAAAGCCAAGTTAGGCGTAATTGGGATACAAAGTATCAGAAGCTCACAAGAACTATTTCTTTTGGCTGTCTCAAAAGTAAAGTGCTTTCAGAAACTTTCCCAAGGTTTCAGCAGATCTTGACGGGACACTAGAATAGCAGAACCCAGGGCCCAGAGCATATTAGTTCAAATTTTAGTTCTGTCATTTCGTAGCACTGTGTTGACCTTGGACAAGTTAGAAAATTTCTATCTCAATTCCTCCAGCGTAGAATGAGATTAATGACAATGCCTTACTCCAGAGGGCTGATATAAAGATTAAAAGAATTAGTGAAACACAATGGCATATAAAATACTTACAATGGTGTCTGAAGAAAAGTAATCAAACACTACATTGCCAGCAGCAGAAAAATGCCACAATAGATAACCATTTTCTTATGAATTTACCAATGCCTGATGTAATTCTATTTCAAGAATTTGAGAAGATATAAACAAAAATGTTAAAATAATCTCTAAACTACAGATGGAGAGTATAACAATTTTAACCAAAACAATCTAGGTATGCATAATTCAAACCAAGAATTCAACAAACAGCCACTGCCACTAAGTATTTAGTAAGTTTAAACAACGCAGCATCAAAGCATTTCTCCCGGGGCCACTGAATACCTAATTTAAGAAAAAATGTAAAATGTACCATTATTGCTAAGTGTCAGAAAAGATCTCTATCCTTTCTATTAATTGATGTTAATCGAGGACTTCACTTATAAGTCACTAATTTCCATACCTTGTCTATTGTCTAATAGTTGAGATATTGTCAAAGTAAACACTGCTGCCACCTTGTGGACTTATGAACATGGTGTTACTTTAAATAACCCAATGTGATCCATAAGCAAAGGATGACACATTTTAAAAGCAAAAGCTTCTGGTTCAGCTTTTATTCTCAGTGAGATTCTCACTGCAATAATGACCAAACACTGGACGCATTTCATGTAATTTTACAGAAAGAATAATTTCCTCTATAATGGAATGAATTAATGTACCAAATTAACATTATTCGTCATCTCTAACATGTCTCACCTCTCTTTTCCAAAGAAGTTCATTAAATGTCCTAATTAGCATGGAACTGAAAGCTTTTAAAATGAATCTGTTATCAAAATGAATCTGTTATCAATGATGTGTTTGAATGTGAGAAACTAAAAAAAAAAAAAAAAACCACCAGTGTTGTGAAAGTTTCAAAATCCCTTGAATACTATGGTTTGTATGGACTGTATGTTTCTTGTATGCACTGTATGTATAGTCTTCATTTTAAAAGTGTATGCACTTTTAAAATTGGAAATTTTTCCTTCAGAAACATTAATTCAATGTAAATAAGAGAAAAAATGGATGTTTACATGCAAGATGAAACAATTAAAGGCAGCTTTAAGCTTTTTGCTTGAAATATTTTTATTGAAATATTCTGATACAATTAATCTCACTTTTAGTAAGTGAGATATTTCCAAACTGAAATCTTAAATTTTCCTATGATAGTAAATGTCTGCCTCAGAAAACACAGCGTTCTAATACGTGTCTTTATATGATCAAGGTTTGCTTATTTTTTAAAAAACAGAATTACATTAAATCAAGCTAAAATGGCTTTCAGGAATGATGAAAAAAGAATAGCTCTTATTCTTTTTTGAATACCTATGCAGGTTCGATCCCTGGGCTGGGAAGATGCCCAAGATGCCCCGGAGGAAGTCATGGCAACCCACTCCAGCATTCTTGCCTGGAGAATCCCGTGGACAGAGAAGCCTGGCAGGTTATATAATCCATAAGGTCGCAAAGAGTTGTACACAACCAAAGCGATTTAGCATGCATGCACGCAGAAGTGTATAATCGATCCTACATTTTCTAACTAGAAATGCTGCTTTTGTAATACGAAGTTAAGAAGGAAATTTTTATTCTGTTTTTGGTTTTTTGTTCATTTTTAAATGGAGAAGAAAATATAATTCAGGATGAATTCACGATGATCTGGGACACTAATCAATATTACAACAGATTTCTAACCTGCATTACATTTCAGTTGGGCAGAGCCATATAATTATAGGTAAATGTATACATAGCAGGTCAATATGATTTATTGTATAAAAGCACTGAAATAAAACCGAGAGTTCTCCTGAATCCAAGCATCAAAGCTGACCTGTCCATGGCTATATGCCTAGCCTCGCCTACACTAGGTGGTCAATGAATTTTTGTTGAATAGGTTAATTACTACTTTAATTAATTAGTTAATCAAAACCCACAAACTTCTGCATTTTTAAACTTTAATCATTCCAGGGCATGATTAGGAATGCTTCTATTTTCAACCTATAGAAAAATAAATAAATCTATGATTGTCTTACTTGTTACCAAGTTAAACAAGCTTGAATACAGTAAGATTTGATGTAATCGTCTTTTTAGCTAATGCCCTGAGTTTCAAGATGAATATTCATACATAAATAAAAATGTTAGTCATGTAAATGAAAAAGCATGTATAGTTTTACTAATTTCTAAAAAGTTAAAACTTGTCAAATTCCTGAACTGAATCAAAAATATCTTTTTTAGGGCTTTTCTATTCTATCAAGAAAATTTGAACATACACTAGCAATTTGATGCTTCCTAGGGGCTACTGCTAATTGTGTTAGATGAGATACAGCCCTGTAGTTATATAATGTCCATTTTTTAAGACATAGAGATTCTTAGGATTGTATGGTTGAAATGACAAGATACCTGGCATTTGCTTCGAAATACTTAACCCAAGAGAGTAAGAATAAAGAGTATAAACAAAACAAGTATAGCAAAATTTGGATCACTGATGCGTCTGGGAGATGACTGTTATAAAGGATTCCATTCTCTCCCATCTTATGTATATTAGAAACTTTTGCTAAAAAAAAATTTAAAGAATGAGCACCAAGATGATGAAGACAAAAATAATATATATTAATAACAAAAAGATAACTAGAAAAACCCAATATTTGAAAACTAGTAAGTCTCAATAATCCATGAGTCAAAATAAAATCAAGTTTGAAATTACAATGTCTTTTGAACGGAGTAAAAATAAAAAATATCATATCTTTGATACAATTACAATGAACAATCTAATAAGAAAAACACCAGCATCAAAAAAATATTTAGCAATTAACAAAGGCGATGACTTGTACAATAGAACTACTAAACACTGCTGAAAGAAACGAAAAAAAGACATAAATGAAAACACATCCCAGGTTCATGGATAGGAAGGTTGAATATCATTATGATGTCAGTACTACCCAAAGTGATGTACAGATTTAATGCAATTCCTATCAAAATCCCAATAACTCGTTAACAGATACATAAAAACCGATCCTAAAATTCACATGGATTTCCAGAGGACCTCAAGTAGCTACAGAACTCACGCTTCCTGATTTCAAAGCTTACTGCAGGTCCATAGGAGTCAAAAAATATAGAAAAAACAGACATATGCACTAGTGGAACAGAAGAGAGAATACAGAAATAAACCTTTGCATATGTGATCAAAGGATTTTTGACAAGAGTACCAAGCCCATTCAATGGAGAAAGGACAACTTTTTCAATATATGATCATGAGAAAACTATATATTCAAATGCAAAAGAATGAATTTAGATCCTTCCTTAAAACTATATATAAAAATTAACTCAAAATGGATCAAAAACTGAAATCTAAAACCATAAAACTCTTTTTACAACTTTAGAGTGGCAATGATTTCTTGTATGCCACCATAGGCACAAGCAACACAAAAGAAAAAAAAAATATGACAAATAAGACGGTAAAATTTTTAAACATGTATATCAACAGACAATATCAACAGAGTAAAAAGGCAACTCACAGAACGAGAAAATATTTATAAATCTGATAAAGGATTAATATTCAGATTAGACTGATTTGTGCTGCTGTACAGCAGAAACAAATACAACACTGGAAAGCAATTATCCTCTAATTTAAAAAAAATTCAGAATGTATCGGAAATTCCTAAAACTCAACAACAAAAAAATAAATTCAATCAAAAATGGAAGAAGCACTTGAACAGACATTTCCTCGAAGAAGAAACAAATGACTAGCAGAGAAGGCAACTCCAGTACTCTTGCCTAGGTTACTGAGAGTCAGATACGACTGAGCAACTTCCCTTTCACTTTTCACTTTCATGCATTGGAGAAGGACATGGCAACCCACTCCAGTGTTCTTGCCTGGAGAATCCCAGGGACGGGGGAGCCTGGTGGGCTGCCGTCTATGGGGTCGCACAGAGTCGGACACGACTGAAGTGACTTAGCAGCAGCAGTGAAAGTGAAGACGCTCAGTCATGTCCGACTCTCTGTGGCCCCATGGACTATATAGCCTACCAGGCTACTTTGTCTGCAGGATTTTCCAGGCAAGAATGACTAGTAGGCATATGAAAAGACCATCGCTAATCATTAGGGAATTCAAATCAAATCTAACTTCACACCCAATAAATAGCTATGATCAAAAAAACAGAAAACAAGTCCTAACAAGGATGTGGAGAAATCGGAACCGTTAGGCACCGCTGGTAAAAATTCTAAGTGGTATAGCCCCAGTAAAAAATAGTATGGCAGTTCTTTGAAAAATTAAAAATAAAATTACCATGTGATCTAGCAATTCCATTTCTGAGTATATACACAAAAAACTGCATGGAAGGTCTCAAAGAGATATTTTTACACCCATGTTCATAGTAGCATCTTCACAGTAGATAAAACATGGAAGCAACACAGGCATTCATTGACAGATAACCAAAATGTGGTGTGTGTGTGTGTGTGTGTGTGTGTGTATACACATACACACAACAGAATGTTATTCATCTATAAAAAGGAAATTCTGTAACATGGATGTACACTGATGACATTATGCTAAATGAAATAAGCCAGTCACAAAAACAAATGTATTGCATCATTCCACTTATATGAGATACTTGAAGTAATCAAAATCATAGACAAAGAAAGCAGAATGGTGCTTGCCAGGACTGAGGGACAAGAAAAAACAATGAGTTATTGTTTAATGGGTACTGAGTTTCAGTTTTACAAGATGTCAAGTGTTAAGGAGAAGACACTGATGATAGGTGCACAGTATTATGAATGTATTTAATACCAGTGAACAGTTCACTTGTTAAGATGGTAAATTTTATGTCCTATGTATTTTCCCAGAATAAAAGAATTTGGGGAAAAAGAAAAGATACCACACAAAATATTGTGGGATGTACTTAATATAATGCTTGGAGGGAAATTTACAACACAAATTATATTAGAAAAGAAGAAATGTTTCAACTCAGTCACTCTAGTTTCTACCTTAAGAGACTAGAAAGATAAGAGCAAAGTACACATAAAAAAGAAGAAAATGGGAAATAATAAAGTTAAGAGTAGAAAATCAATGAAACAGAGAACAGAAAAATAGAGAGTATCAATAAACCAGAAGCTGGCTCTTTGAGAAGATAAAAATTGCTAAGCCAGACTATTAGGTTGAAAAAAAAAAGAAATTTCTAAAACCAAGGATGAAAAAGGGAAAATCACTACAGAATATAAAGATATTAAAAGGATAATAAAAGAATACTATGAATACTAGTATGCCAATAAATTAAACAACCTAGATGAAATGGACAAATTTCTTTAAAGGCACAAACTAATGTTTAATCAAAAAGAAATGGATAACTGGATTTCTATTTAAAAATCTTCCCTCATAGAAATCTCAAGACCAAGACAGTTTCAATGGAGAACTGCACCAAATACGTAAAGAAGAAATAATACTAATTGTTTACAAATTTTTCTAAAAAACTGAAAAGGAGAAATATATCTATATACATATATATATTCTTATATATTCTTATAAGGATATAAGAATTATAAATTATAATATTATAAGATGATAAGAACTATATTCTTATAAAAATTTAAGAGTTTTATATTCTTATATTTATCTTCTTATATCTTAAGAATATAAGAATTCTAACATAATAATTATAAGCTTATAATATGTAAGATATACCTTGTTATCAAAACCAGACAAAAGAATTCTAAGAAAACAAACTGCAGCCCTATGAGGTGGATACTAACAAACATTCCATTTTACAGACAAATCAAGGACTAAAGAGATTCAGAAACTTGCCAAAGACCACAGAGATAAAAATTGGCAGGCAACCTGGATTTTAGAACACAGGCTCTTAACCATATCACTACTGCTTCTCAAATTCAATTAAATTCTAGATGCTTCTGCAAAAGAAAATAGTAAAGAGTGCTGCCCAATACTTACCTAGAAACTATGCTGGAACCATTATAGAGATCACTAGCATATGACAATGTAGCCAAAGGTCGTACTGAATTATATCGAGTAAACTTGGACAAGCATTCCTGAAATTCATCCAACTGGCTTGCAGTTCGACTGTCATCTATACGAAGAAAACAAAACAAGTTAAAAAATCTTTTTTTTTTTAACATGGATAACCTTTAAAGAAAGTCCAATAAAGTCCAGGATTTTCAAGGTTTCCAACATGTTTGACGTATGAAAACAGCTTTGGAGGTTGAAAGTACCTAGTCCTTCATATGATTTTCAAGAGAGGTGCCTGTTTTTCGTAGGACCAATATGGAAGGGTGTGGTGGGGCCCTGAACGTTTGTAACATCTTTAGATCTTTGCCATATATTATTAGGCTGATCATTCCCCTTCATATTTTTCTAAAGTTATTTTGCTATTAAGCCAATTTCACTTGAACTTTGACAACTGGATATTCCCACCCTTGGAGTTAGTTACATGTTAAAAGAAAAAAGTAAACTATATTTTCAGGAAAGACAGAAATTGTATTTCGAATAGGAGAGCTTCCACTTTGTAATTTCAGGACCCTTTAGCTTCAAAATAACACAATAATATTTCAAAAGAATTTCTATAGGGCTTTACAGTTTGCAAAAATGTTTTCATATATTTGATTTTTTTTACATAACTGGGTTACATTCTTTATAATATTAATCTGATAGAAGAGTGTTTAAAAACTACTAGGTTAGACTTCAAAGAGAATAATATACTGAACCCTAACCCTATAGATGGTCTTTTAAAAAATATATATTTATTTATTCACTTGTCTGCATTTGGTCTTGGTTACAGCATGTGCAATCTTTTAATTGCAGCATATGGAATCCAGTTCCCTGGCCAGGGATGGAACCCAGGCCCCCTGCCATGGGAGTGTAGAGTCTTAGCCACTGGACCATCAGGGAAGTCACTGGATAGTCTTTTAATTGAGGCACTTGAAACTCAGTAATTAAACATAAAAGAGGTTTTACTTAATCTTGTATTTAATCTTTCCTGATTGTGAACCCCTTTGCTATGGGCTTTGAAGGATGAGAGTATGTAGAAACTGGGCTAAGAGGAGTAAAGTAGAAATAGGGATAAAATATAATCTTTCAATTACCTTTCAATAGGTGGGAGATATATTCATATTTTGAAATGTTTCCATCACATCCTGGATGTATGAAAATTCTAGTCATCTGGAATTTTGCTTTCAGTTTATAGGAAACTGAATTTTAAATACACCCACTT
Source organism: Oreotragus oreotragus (assembly GCA_006410675.1). NCBI lineage: Eukaryota > Metazoa > Chordata > Mammalia > Artiodactyla > Bovidae > Oreotragus > Oreotragus oreotragus. Next base: position 194,636 of record SJYX01021315.1, on the reverse strand, counting down.
CAATCTGCTAGTTTTAACACTTATATTTTATGTCAGTTTTCTAAAGATCGAGAGGATCTTAGAGTCCTGAATTGTTAACTTACAGATAATTGCATTATTTTAATATCAAATGTCATTTATTATGATAACATTGTAACTTCTAAAGTGTCTGCTATCCTCTCTGTGCTTAAGGATTCCCCAGTCATACATCTCTAGCTCAGATCTCTTACTAGAATTCTGAGTTTCTAACACCTGTGACACAAACTTGTAGCCATATTTAGTTTCGGCCACACAGTAATTTTAAACATTTGCATAAGTTGACATTGAAATTTTATGAGATTTTTTCCATACAAATCTAGATTTCCATCTTTTCATGAAAACAATCTTAAAATATGGCAATACTGGCCTGAAATTCCACCACAGTGAAACTGACTTGATTCACTCATAGGCCAGGTTGTGCAGTGATAAAGAATCTGCCTGCCAATGCAGGAGACACAAGAGACTCTGGTTTGATCCTTGGGTTGGGAAGATCCCTTGAAGTAGAAGACCCTCTGGAGTAGAAAATGGCAACCCACTCCAGTGTTCTTGTCTGGGAAATTCCATGGACAGAGGTGCCTGGCAGTATAGTACAACTGAACATTCATTCATGGCCTCTTATAGCCAGTTTTCTTTTTTTGTTATTTGTTCAAATTCAACAGACTTGGTATTAACTGATCATCTTCCTATTATAAGGAAAAGGAATAGACCGTTTAGTACAAATATCTTCTCTGCCACTAACTGTGGGCAAATTTAACTGCTCTCTCTTCTTAGTTTCTGAATCTATAAAGTGGGAATAGCTGTATTTACAGAGTTGTAAAGATTAAATAAGATAATGTATGTAAAGCAAGTGGCATAGTCCCTGATGTAGTAATTACATAATGTCAATTACCAAATTATCAATAATATTGATTATCCAACTATTTCATAACTACTTTAGTTTTGCTAAGGATTCCACTATTCTTCTATACTAGAAACTTGACTCTACATTTTCTCTTTCCCTTTGATCAGGTGTGACATTCAATTACTAAGTCCTTGTGTTACTTCCCTCTAAATAATAGTCTTCCTACATTCATCTTCTTTCCTACAGCGTCACTGCATGCATGCTAAGGTTCGCCTTAGCAATTGTTCTTCCTGAATGACTGAACAATTCCAGTTGTTCTCCTAGAATCTCTTCCTTCTTAGCTGTGTACTCATATTGGTCTCCTTTAAAACACTCCCCACTGCAACACAATGTATTATTATCATTCTTAAAAGAATTTTAGTGCTTCACTATTTTCTATATCAGTTTGATCTCAACCTTGGCTGCACAGTACAGTCTACTGGGGGAATATTTTAAAACTCTTCAAGTCCAGGCTGCATCCAAGACTAGACATACCAAATCTCTCAGAGTTGGATCCATACATCAATAGCTTTTAAAGCTCTTCAAGTGACTAGTGTGCAGTCAAGATTTGAGAAACACTGTAAGAGGTCATAGTATTATAGAGAATGAAAACATGTACAGCTGAAGAAAACCATTGTAGTTGTTCAGTCGGTCACTTGTGTCCAACTCTTTGTGACCCCACGTCAGGCTTCCCTGTCCGTCACCATCTCTCAGGGTTTGCTAAAATTTATATCCATTCAGTTGGTGATGATATCAAACTATCTTGTCCTCTGTCATTCCCTTCTCTTCCTGCCTTCAGTCTTCCCCAGCATCAGGGTCTTTTCTAATGAGTCAGCTCTTTGCATCAGGTAGCCAAAGTACTAGAGCCTCAGTTTCAGCATCAGTCCCTCCAATGAATATTCCTGGTCGATTTCCTTTAAGATTGACTAGGTTTGATCTCATTGCTGTCCAAGGGACTCCCAGGAGTCTTCTCCAGCACCACAGTTCAAAAGCATCAATTCTTTGGCACTCAGCATTCTTTATGGTCCAACTGTCACATCTATACATGATTACGGCAAAGATCTTCAGTTCAGTCGCTCAGTCGTGTCCAACTCTTTGCAACCCCATGAATTGCAGCACTCCAGGCCTCCCTGTCCATCACCAACTCCTGGAGTTCACTCAAACTCACCTCTATTGAGTCGGTGATGCCATCCAGCCATGTCATCCTCTGTCGTCCCCTTCTCTCCTGCCCCCAATCCATCCCAGCATCAGCGTCTTTTCCAGTGAGTCAACTCTTTGCATGAGGTGGCCAAAGTACTGGAGTTTCAGCTTTATCATCACTCCCTCCAAGGAACACCCAGGACTGATCTCCTTTAGAATGGACTGGTTGGATCTCCTTGCAGTCCAAGGGACTCTCAATAGTCTTCTCCAACACCACAGTTCAAAAGCATCAATTCTTCCGCGCTCAGCTTTCTTCACAGTCCAACTCTCACATCCATACATGACCACTGGAAAAACCGTAGCCTTGACTAGATGGACATTTGTTGGCAAAGTAATGTCTCTGCTTTTGAATATACTATCTAGGTTAGTCATAACTTTCCTTCCAAGGAGTAAGCATCTTTTAATTTCATGGCTGCAATCACCATCTGCAGTGATTTTNATAGCCTTGACTAGACAGACCTTTGTTGGCAAAGTAATGTCTCTGCTTTTGAATATGCTATCTAGGTTGGTCATAACTTTCCTTCCAAGGAGTAAGCATCTTTTAATTTCATGGCTGCAATCACCATCTGCAGTGATTTTGGAGCCCCAAAAAATAAAGTCTGACACTGTTTCCACTGTTTCCCCATCTATTTCCCATGAAGTGATAAGGTCAGATGCCATGATCTTCGTTTTCTGAATGTTGAGCTTTAACCCAACTTTTTCACTCTCCTCTTTCACTTTCATCAAGAGGCTTTTGAGTTCCTCTTCACTTTCTGCCATAAGGGTGGTGTCATCTGCATATCTGAGGTTATTGATATTTCTCCCAGCAATTTTGATTTCAGCTTGTGCTTCTTCCAGCCCAGCATTTCTCATGATGTACTCTGCATATAAGTTAAATAAGCAGGGTGACAATATACAGCCTTGACATACTCCTTTCCCAATTTAGAACCAGTCTGTTGTTCCATGTCCAGTTCTAACTGTTGCTTCCTGACCTGCATACAGGTTTCTCAAGAGGCAGGTCAGGTGGTGTGATATTCCCATCGCTTGAAGAATTTTCCACAGTTTATTGTGATCCACACAGTCAAAGGCTTTGGCATAGTCAATGGAATATTACTCAACCATAAAAAGGAACAAATTTGAGTCAGTTGCAGTGAGGCAGATGAACCCAGAACCTGTTATACAGAGTGAAATAAGTCAGAAAGAGAAAAAATGTATATAGTATATTAAAGCCTGCACATGAAATTTAGAAAAAATGGTACTGATGAACTTATTTGTAGGGAAGGAGTGGAGACACAGACGTAGATAACGAACTTGTGGACACAGTGGGGGAGTCCAGCTCAGTTGCTCAGTCATGTCTGACTCTTTGAGACCCCATGGACTGCAGCACACCAGGCTTTCCTGTCAATCACCAACTCCCAGAGTTTCTCAAACTCTTGTCAATCAAGCTGGTGATGCCATCAACCTTCTCATACTCTGTCATCCCCTTTTCCTCCTGCCTTCAACCTTTCCCAGCATCAGGGTCTTTTCTAATGAGTCAGTTCTTTGCATCAGGTGGCCAAAGTATTGGCGTTTCATCTTCAGCATAAGCCCTTCCAGTGAATATGCAGGGTGGATTTCCTTTAGAATTGATTGGTTGGATCTCTTTGCAGTCCAAGGGACTCGCAAGAGTCTTCTCTAACAACACAGTACAAAAGCATCAATTCTTTGGTGCTCAGCTTTCTTTATGGTCCAACTCTCATATCCATACATGACCACTGGAAAAACCATAGCTTTGAATAGATGGACTTTTGTAGGCACAATAATGTCTCTGTTTTTTAATATGCTGTTGGGGTTGGTCATAGCTTTTCTTCCAAGGAGCAAGTGTCTTTTAATTTCATGGCTGCAGTCACCATCTGCAGTGATTTTGCAGGCCAAGAAAATAAAGTCTGTCACTGTTTCTATTGTTTCCCCATCTATTTGCCATGAAGTTACTGGACTGCTAGCATGATCTTAGCGTGAAAAAGCTGGCTTAAAACTCAACATTGAATGTGTTGAGTTTTAAGCCAGCTTTTTCACTCTTCTCTTTTACTTTTATTAAGAGGCTCTTTAGTTCCTCTTTGCTTTCTTTCTTCCATAAAGGTGGTGTCATGTGCTTATCTGAAGTTATTGATATTTCTCCCACCAATCTTGATTCTAGCTGTGCTTCATCCAGCCCAGCATTTCGCATGATGTATTCTGCATATAAGTTAAATAATCAGGGTGACAATATACAGCCTTGTGGTACTCCTTTCCCAATTTGGAACCAGTCCATTGCTCCAAATTTGGTTCTAACTGCCACTTCTTGACCTGCATAAAGATTTCTCAGGAGGCAGGTAAAGTGGTCTGGAATTCCCATCTCTTTTAAGAATTTCCCACAGTTTGTTGTGATCCACACTGTCAAAAGTTTTGGGATAGTCAATAAAGTAGAAGTAGATGTTTTTCTGAAGCTCTCTTGTTTTTCCTATGATCCAGAGGATGCTGGCAATTTGATCTCTGGTTCCTCTGCCTTTTCTAAACCCAGCTTGAACATCTAGGAGTTCTTGGTTCATGTACTGCTGGAGCCTCACTTGGAGAATATTGAGCATTACTTTGCTAGCATGTGAGATGAGTGCAATTGTGCAGTAGTTCAAACATAGGAATGAAAACTGATCTTTTCCAGTCCTGTGGCCACTGCTGAGTTTTCCAAATTTGCTGGCATATTGAGTGCAGCACTTTCACAGTATCATCTTTTAGAATTTGAAACAGCTCAACTGGAATTCCATCACCTCCACTAGCTTTGTTCTGATGCTTCCTAAGGCCCACTTAACTTCGCATTCCAAGATGTCTGGCTCTAGGTGAGTGATCACACCATCGTGGTTATCTGCGTCATGAAGATCTTTTTTG
>SJYX01021315.1:119986-161743 GCA_006410675.1 Oreotragus oreotragus | reverse complement strand
AGTATCTGCTGCTGCTGCTGCTGCTGAGTCGCTTCAGTCGTGTCCGACTCTGTGCGACCCCATAGACGGCAGCCCACCAGGCTCCCCCATCCCTGGGACTCTCCAGGCAAGAACACGGGAGTGGGTTGCCATTTCCTTCTCCAATGCATGAAAGAGAAAAGCGAAAGTGAAGTCGCTCAGTCGTGTCCGACCCTCAGCGACCCCATGGACTGCAGCCTTCCAGGCTCCTCTGTCTATAGGATTTTCCAGGCAAGAGTACTGGAGTGGGGTGCCATTGCCTTCCCCGTCATATGGGCTAGTTTTGTGATATAATTTAATGGAATTAAATGTGAACAGCTCAAAATTGTGTAATTGATTGCATTCAGTTACCATCACAAATTACTCATCTGATTCACACCTGCTGATGTGACACCTGGAGGGAGGGAGTAGAGCTGGGTGTTAGGCCTTATTGATCTATGATATACCTGCCAACTAATCCTGTAAGAGCAATGTTTAAAAATTTCCAGTGGGCTGTGATTAGGCAGGCAGACCATATAGCTATCATTAGCCTACCTGTTAGATACCTGGAAAATTCTGTAATCAGCCTAGTAAATTCTCAAGTTAATTTTCATTAAATCTTCTCATACAGGGGATTCATATCTCCATATATTATGAAATGTGATATGTGATATTCTCAATGCATTCCTCATATATGGATCATACATTTATATGAGATCATATATTTATAGAAATTCTAAATTTTTGATCAGCACTTCACACTCAGTATTAATGTGTGTTATTTTAAAGATATATACTGTTGTGAGTTGAATCATTCTCCCTTAAATTTCAAATGTTCAAGCCCAATCCCCCAGGACCTCAGGATGTGATTATATTCAGAAATAAGCCTTTAAATGAGGCCATTAGGGTGGGCCCTAATCCATTGCTACTGCTGTCCTTATAAGGAGAAGAAACTAGACATGCAGAGTGATGCCAGGGGTGCGTGCACACAGAGGCAAGGCCATGTGGGGCACAGTAGGAAGGTGGCCATCTGCAAGCCAAGGAGAGAAAGAAGCCTCAGAAGACACCAAACCTGCTGACACCTTGATCTTGGACTTCAGCCTCCAGAAGTGTGTTGTTTAGGCCACCCAGTCTGTAGTGTTCTGTCATGACTGCTGAAGCAAAGTAACACATATGCATATTTCATTCCATTAAACAAATAATCACCATTCTGTGTCTGACATAAAACTATACAATTAGGAAGATGTCATGGACCCTTTTTTCAAGGAACTTCCAGTATCTCAGAAAGACACATACATGGATGAGACAGAAACTAATAGGCTGAGTAGAGGAAATAAGTGCTATCCTCAAGGGATCAAAGCCAAGGCAGAGCAGCACAGACCAGCCAGAGAAGGGTGTAAAAAGAGGGAAGGGCTGAGGCTGGGTGGGGTAGGGGAAGAGTGAACGACAGTGCAGACGGTGAAGGCTTACGAGAGAGCGAAGCAAGGAGGTGCCGGCACGTGCTCTCGAGCAGTCGCTACGCTTCACTAGAGACGTGACCTTCAGGTGGAGACGACAAAAGGCACACTTCACCCGGCTGTGGTGAAGATTACCTGTGACGGTGCTATGGAAGTGATTTGCTGGCATCTATTAAGCTCTCAATGAGAGTAATGGAATTATGAGAGAACAGTGAGGACAGAAAGAAAGGAAAGATAACAGCCTGAGAGACAGTGAGCGATAAGGGGNCTGTGTGCCGATTGTGTTGTGCAGCCACACAGTTGTGTCTGACCCTTTCGAACCCATGGACTGCAGTACACCAGGCTTCCCTGTCCTTCACCATCTGAGTTAAAACTTCACCATCTTTGCTCAAACTCATGTCCATTGGGTTGGTGATCTCATCCAATCATCCTCTGTCACCCCACTTCTCCTCCTGCCTTCAATCTTTCCCAGCGTCAGGGTCTTTTCCAATCAGTTATTTGCATCAGGTGGCCAAAGTATTGGAGTTTCAGCTTAAACATCAGTCCTTCCAATGAATATTAAGGACTGATTTCATTTAGGATGGACTGGTTTGATCTCCTTGCTGTCCAAGGGACTCTCAAGAGTCTTCTCCATCACCAGAGCTGGAAAGCATCAATTCTTCAGTGTACAGGCTTCCTTCTAGTCCAACTCTCACATCTGCACATGACTACTGGAAAAACCATATATGTGCCGGATGAGTCATTAAAAAATGACACAGTTAGGGAGAGATGAATGGAACATCACAGCTATGGAAAATATCATTGGTGTTATAAAAAAGCCATGAGGAAGATCTTTGAAATTCTAGGTAGAACCTCTGTGAATTTCTAGGTGTTTCAGCTATATGGAAGATAAGACCCAAATACGGCAAGGTGGAGGAAAAGGGACAGGTAAGAAAATACATGAAGATTCAAGCTCGATTTACATTTCAGTGAACATTTATCAACGCTGGTAGCTAGAATACATCATACAGCTGAAGAAGATATGCCCTCAGGATGTTCATCATCTAAGCTATATGAAAGTAGGAAAACAGCTCAGGCAAAGAATTAAAGCAATGTAAATCAAAGAAGGTTAGGGGCATTAATGCTGAGCTCACTGCTGACTGCATATTTGAGACTTAGATGAATATCATAAACCTTTAGCCTCTTTCCCCAGAAGTCACGATGCCAGGGCTTCTCTTCACCCATCAGAGTGCTAATTAAGAGGCCAGAGAAATACCACCAAGCACCTCATCTGTTTTTGTTCTCCTATTAAAGGACACCATGCATCTCCCTGACAGCTAGTCATTACAGGAATGTATGGGCACCAGGACTTCTGCCAGAGATAACAAAGGCCCTAAAGATCCCAAGCAGAACCCTCAGCTATGCTGGTGCTAAGGAGGGGTGCATCCTCTCACCAGCTACTATGGCTGATGCAGATTTTAACTCCCAAAGGGGTTCAGTGAGGCAGACCTCAGTGGAATGAGGGTGTCGGTAGACAGAACAATGGGGAAGAGGGAAAAACAACTGATCTTGCATTACTGCAACTGTCTGAGGTCACTCTCAAATCTAAGGCACTTGAAAGGTGAAAAATGGTTTTCAGCATATTAAAAAAGCACAGTACTTTCCCCTTTCTTTCACTCTTCCTCATTACCAGGCACTTCTGTATGTGATATTTAATTGACCTTTATCCTATAGCATGGATTATTATCTCTAAGTGACTCATTTAAAAAATGGAGACCTAGAGGGGTTAAGGGCCTCTTCAAGGTCAGAGGACTGTGCAAATGATAATGCTGGGACTAAAGCCCAAATACGCACCTACCAATCCAATGTTCTTTAAAAGTCAGTCAGGTAAATGGGCACAAAGGATCTTTAAGGATGATGGAAATGTTCTAAAGCTAGAAATGGTGATATTTTCACAGCTCTGTAAATTTTCTAGAAACCACTGTACACTTAAAATAATGACCTTTATGGCATGTAAATTATATTACAATCAGCTCTTAAAAAATAAAGGCAATCAAGTGTAGTAAGCAGGGTTTGAGCTTTGGTGTTATTATACCATGGTTCAGATCCTAATTCCAGCTCCTAAATTCTGGGCAACCTTGCACAAGTTCCTTAATTTCCGTCCACATCCACTTCTTCTTCTCTACAACTGGAGTATTATTACCCACTTCTCAAGACTGCTGTGAGGATCTGGCACTAAAGCTATTGCAGCTAATTTTATTTCCGTTATTTCCGATGCCTAGGAATCCTGACATAATAAAGTCATTAGCCCTTCACTGCTTGCTTAATCAATAATCATATTCATATCAAGGTGAATGAGCAAGAGACATATGATATTGTTTTGATCAAAGTACCAAATCAGTACATTTCACCATCACTCAATTAGCAACTAATTAGCTCAGCAAACCAAGGGCATCTGCTTATTCACCTTCTCCTGAACTCAAACTCAAACTAAACTCCTTCTCAAACTTGACTACTCATAAGTGTAGACTGGAGAGCTGTAAGAACTGGATGCCCAGGTCCCACCCTAGATCCAGCTAGTGTGTGCTGCCTCATGTCTGACTCTTTGTGACCCTCTATCCATGGAAATATCCAGGCAAGAATACTGGAATGGGTTGCCATTTCCTTCTCTAGGGGATTTTCTCAACCCAGGGACTGAACCTGAGTCCCCTGTGACTCCTGCATTAGCAGGTGGATTCTTTACTACTGAGCACCCCCTGAGAAGATCCCCAACCACATGTCATGGGTTTCGTTTATGTTTACTGCCTATTTACAAGTCAAAGAGCATGCACACCCTTTTGGCATTTCCACTTTAAACAAACAGATGTGTAAGAAAGCAACATGGATACCAGAGATTTAGCTCAAGCTCTGTAATAAGCCACTTCTAAATGCCAGGTGGCTAATTCAAATTAAAACACATTTTGTTTCTTTTCTGAATATGAAGGATGAGCAGAATAGACATTTTCAATAACATTTATGAAGGACTGATTTTCCTTTCTAACCCAGGGATACTCTATTCACATTACAGATACCCCCCTAAATATGAACATGATTAACAATGAGGATTTGATGTCAGGCAAATTTATAGTAAAGCAGCTTCTTTGCCAACATTAATAAACATTTATTGAACACCTACTATGTATAAAGTATAAAATGAAAGAGAGATTTGGAAACTTTCTGGACACTATGCCATGGAAACCTGAAGATGACAGTATCTGAAAGAATGATCAAGCTGAGTCCTGGCACAAATCTGGAGCAACTGGGAAGCATCCTCACTCAGTCTGATCAAAGAAATCATAAAAACACTGGAACACAAGTTTTCCTCAACTGCTTCATCAGTTAGCAAGGTTTAGGAAGCAGGAGCTGCCTCCTTCAAGCAGCCCTCCTGGCTCTCCAGAGCACATGCGATTGTACCATTGTTTCCTCAGTCCAGTCAATGACTCCAGAATATGGAGGGGAAAAAAAATCCATGCATCTTCCATAACGTTATTTTTGTAGTATCTGTTAAGAAAATGCATACTGCTGAAAGGTAACACATTCAGTTTTATCTTAAAATAACTTGTATTTCATTGAGCCCAGCAGTATCTTCATTCTATATATATCTAACGAGCAGTTAAATCATGTGGTTGAGTCAGGCTACAGACCAGTTTTGGTGAACTGCAGAATCAGAAGTTCTCTTTAATAGTTTCAAGGGCCAGAAGCAGAGGCTCACATTCCACAGGCTAAGATCTGTTATCCTAGCCTTTTATCTCAAGGAATTCTTCCCAGGCTCTTGTCCTTAGCTGATCTGTGGAAAGAGAGCCCTAGTGTCCAGTGAAAGCACGGAGGTCAGACCTGTTAGGAAATGGGAAGGCTGACAGCAGACGCTGGCTTCCGCAGATGGTTTACAGCAGCATTTTCTAAAGTTGTCAGGCTCTTCACCACCTTTAGTACCAGGGACTGAACCTCGGCTAGCTCAGAGCACCTACTTCATCCTCTGCAAAGATCTGATTTCACCCCAGACACCTTGACTAGCTCAAAGCATGGTGAGTAGTAAAAGAGTGAGGCAAAAAGGCATCGTCAGATAGCTCATAATCATCCAGTTCTCTCTACAAGAGGCAGACATTGTCCTTAGGAGCAGTTACACTATAAAGCTGGAGGCAGAACATTAGTGGGCTGAAGCAGAATGTTCTTGAGGTTTATTCCTCAAAAGTCAAACATGATTTCAGTTTGGGGTCATCCACCAAGCGTGAAGGTTGTGGATAACAGTATTATTAATATTCCATAAATTCTTTATATAGTACTCAGTAGAAAATCATCATTTGTAATATTTATCTGGTGCTTGAATGAGAACATGCGATAATATGACAATTCAATTTTCTACTTTGACATTTCAAATATGACCAAGTCATGATAATCAATCAGCAATGCATTTATCATCTACATGAAGCCAATTATGCACCAATAATCAGTAAAATTTCAAACTTGTAACCTAGACCCATGTGCAGTGGCGACGGTGAAGGTGGAGACAATTTGCTATAATTAGGCTGTTATTGCTTCTAACAAAATGTTTTATACCTCAAAGGGCAGGCAGTGCTTTTAAAACCTCAATTCCAGCCTGGCTCTTTATTATAAAATGCCTTTTGAGTCATAAGCTTTTTAGAAGGGCAGTAGGAGATGCAGTCATCGGAAGACAGCAAGAGCATATGGCTCTGAAATCAGAAAGCCTGTGGTTCAAATCCCAGCCCTGTATTTAATAACTGAGTAACCTTGGACAAGTGATCTCACTCTCTAAGACTCCATTTCACCGTCTATAAAGGGGCTTCCCTGATAGCTCAGTTGGTTAAGAATCCGCCTGTAATGCAGGAGACCCCAGTTCAATTCCTGGGTCAGGGAGATCCTCTGAAGAACGGCTAGGCTACCTGCTCCAGTATTCTTGGGCTTTGCTTGTAGCTCAGTTGGTAAAGAATCCACCTGCAGTGCAGGAGACCTGGGTTTGATCCCTGGGTTGGAAAGATGCCCTGGAGAAGGGAAAGACTACCCACTCCAGTATTCTGGCCTGGAAAATTCCATAGACTGTATGGTCCATGGGGTCACAAAGAGTTGGACATGACTGAGTGATTTTCACAATGATTACCTCGCAATATTGTGTAAGGATTCAGCATGATGTAGGGCACATGAAAGTGAGAGTCGCTCAGGTCGTGTCCAACTCTGCAACCCTATGGGCCATACAGTCCATGGAATTCTCCAGGCAAGAACACTGGAGTGAACAGCCTTTCCCTTCTCCAGGGGATTACCCCAACCCAGGGATCGAACCCAGGTCTCCCGCACTGCAGGTGGATTCTTTACCAGCTGAGCCACAAGGGAAGCCCAAGAATACTGGAGAGGGTAGCCTATCCCTTCTTCAGCAGATCTTCCCAACCCAGGAGTTGAAATGGGGTCTCCTGCATTGCAGGCAGGTTCTTTACCAAGCACATAGGTGCTCAAAAAGTACTAGCTATCATTAAATCCAAAAGAATATAAGCAAAGCTTAAGGGTTTTTGATCATGTTTTTAAAAGAATAAATTTAAAACTTTCTATATAAGTGAATCAATATTCAAAGAAGAAAAACATTTAAAACAGAACACTCATTATAATCAAGTATTTTTTAAAGTATTCTGATTAGTAGACAACAATTACATGCACTATTTTAGTAATATCATAAAATGGTTGCACTTGGTTCTTTGTTTATTGCATGCTGAAAGCCCGTGTTAGAATTATAGGCACATAAACTGGAGCTATTAAGAATGCCTGTGGAAAGCATTTACTGATGCATCATTTAGCCTGTATCTTGTCTTTGGAAGAGAGAAAGCCAAATGGCTGCTTCTTTCACATGTCACCCAGATACATGGTGTTCATTTGAGGTCATCTGTATGTTTGTGTGTGCACATCGCACACACACTTTCCACAACACCTCACAGGAGTTTTTCTGCCCCTATGAGATAGTTAATAATACTGTACTGCCTGGGACCAGGAGCCATTTGAAGGCAGCCGATACGCATGGGATGTGGCACTCTAGAAAGCTTCCCATGAAACTTCACAGAGCTATAGAGTTGTTGCCAAGAATTCTTGAATCAATATGAACACAATCATTCACTGTGTACAGTGTACAAAGAGCATATTACCACAAAGGATGCGTGTTCCAGTTATCGGTTATTGTGTGATAGTAATAACAACCACCCTAAAACACAGAGGCTTAAAACAAAATGTTTTCTCTCTCATAATTCTGTGGCTTGACCAGGGTTTCTGCTGCTCCACCTGGTGTTACCTGGAGTGTCAGAATGTCTGCAGTCACCCAGAAACGTGACTGGCCTGGAACATCCAAGATGGCTCACTTACATGGCGGCCTCTTGTTGGCCCTTGGCCAAGAAGAGCTCAGCTGAGGCTGTCAACTGAAACACCTGCACATGGAGTCTCCATGTAGATTGGGCTTCATGGTTGGGTGGAAAGGTTGCAAAAAGTTGCACCCCTAAAAAGGGAGTGTTACAAAGAGCCAGATGAAAGCAACAAAGCTTCTTTTGACCTTGCCTTGGACACCACACAGTGTCATTTCCTCCTCATTCTATGGGTCAAGCAACTCATGGGGTTAGCCTGATTCAAGCAACAGTGATTAGACTTAGCTTCTGGGTGGGAGAACTGCTGGGTTTCAAGTTATTCTATGTGTAATAGCTATAATACAAATTTATTGAAGGGCATATTGAATTCTTAGCAAATTTTAGTCATTAAATATTTTTCAATCAGCTCATAAAAATGTATAAGCAATTTAACAAGATGATTAGGAGTTCAAGCTCTGCTGTCAGACAGCTCTAAATTTAAATAGATCCCTATTGGTTACGTAGCCTTGAGAAAATCACAAGCCTCAATCTCTACGTCTAGATTGGTGATAGAAAAGGACTTTACAGAGTGATTTCAAGCATTGCATAGGAAAATGCACAGCTGATTGCTCTGTGCTCAGAAATAGTGAGCCCTTGTAGGTTCCAGAACATTGGGATGCACAGCTCTAGTTGGCTCTCTATTTCTACTGACCCCCTCCCCCCACCCCTATCCTTTCCCTCATTTCATCTTCTGCTGTATTTTAATGGCAGGTCTGCTACAATGCTGGACCATGCTGTGGCTGGGAAGTGTCTACAGGTAGAAACTTACTGGAAAGATGAATTTTAACATTTGCTTAGGCAAAAAAATTTTTACAAATGTCGAACAAAATTTAAGGGACATGACATTGATGGAAGAAAATGAAAAACTAGAAAAGTAGCCCTATTATCATCAAGTATCTTTTTTCAAAAATTCTTAAAAGCCCAGACCTGACAAGTAAGTTGGGAGTCAGCTACTACCTATTAATTACATGTGGTGAGTCAGTTCTAGCCCACTTGCCACATTTCTTGGGACAAAATTGACCAAGAGGCAGAAGTGGGCTCTAATGTATGATGAGTTAAAGGCAGTATGTGAGTGCATATTGGGAAAATTAGGTCTGAAGCCCAGGAATGCAAGGGGAAGAGGGGGCTGCAGGCCAACATAGGAACCAAAAGAACTTCTGAATTCAACCTATGCATTTAGGGTTCAGTTCAGTTCAGTCTCTCAGTCGTGTCCAACTCTTTGCAACCCCATGAATCACAGCACGCCAGGCCTACCTGTCCATAACCAACTCCCGGAGTTCACTCAAACTCACGTCCATTGAGTCGGTGGTGCCATCCAGCCATCTTATCCTCTGCCGTCCTCTTCTCCTCCTGCCCCCAATCCCTCCCAGCATCAGAGTCTTTTCCAGTGAGTCAACTCTTCGCATGAGGTGGGGTAACAACAGTAGATTAAATAAGTGGGAGGTAGGAAATCATACTGGGCAGAAGACAAAAGTCAAACACTGAAGCACCGGACATTCACAGAAAATATCCTGCTGGCCTCCTTGGAGCTGTTCCTCTTACTGTCTATTTCAAGCAACTGTTCGCCGCCTGGAGTAGAAACCTGCACTGGTGTGGCTTCTGACCCAAGCTCAGTCCAATTAAAACCCAAGTTCAGCCCAGCCAGAAGCTGACTGCAGGAGTGGAAATTTTGTTAAATTCAAATTATTGGAAGAAAAAAAGGGTACTCTCTGGCCATAAACTATGCAAGTAACTATCTCATGAGATGAAGTGGTTCAGTAAACATTATGCATGAGGTTTTGTTCCCATAGTCTGATAACAGTAAGAGTTATGCACATGAGAGGAACCTCAGAATCTGCTTTATAAAGTGTTAAGAGACTCTGAGGGGAAAAACATTTATGAAAGTTTCATAGACCGTTCTCTGGGTGTCATAATCCTGGTCATGGGTAGAAAAAGCTTCCAACAAAGCTCTCCAATATAAAACTTTTTTCAAAGGCTGAGAGAAGGCTGATGGGCTTCCAGGTGGCACTAGTGATAAAGAACCCACCTGCCAAGGCAGGAGATGCAAGTGTGATCCCTAGGTCAGGAAGATGCCCTGGAGGAGGAGATGGCAACCTCCTCCATTATTCTTGCCTGCAGAATCCCATGGACAGGGGAGCCTGGTGGGTTATGGTTTCTAGGGTCACAAAGAGTCGGAAACAATTGACACCACTTAACACTAGCAGGTTAATAATGTTGAAAAACAATTTATAGACAGTGAATTAGCCACCGAAATTAGACTCATAGTAAGACTTTCACACCTTATTACATACAGTATATGTTATATCGTTGAGAGTAACTTTTATTTACTTACATTTTCTTAATGTATAAACTAGAAGAGAAAATGTCACCTAACATTCCCATTCTGGTGCATTTCCTATTCTATTAGTGCCATCAAACTAGAAACAACTTGCCAGGACTGTCGGTCCCTTTGAGAATTTCTCCAGTACACTGATAGTCACATCAGTTATCTAGTCATGACTTTGATGTGAATTTCTTATACAGTTTTGTTTAAACTCAAAAGATGCTGGTTGAATGAGTGGTTCAAATGAATCTCATTGCCTTTGCCCCCCTCCCCACTCAGAGAACTTCTTTTCTAAAAATGCTCATTGGCCACACTATATTGCAACTGAAAAGAATTCACCTTTAATGATACTCAAATGATTGTTCCACACCTTCAGACAACCATTTATTACTTAAAATCATGATATCAGAGAAAAATAGGTTTATATCTCAAAGAATTAGATTCCTCTGACTATACCCTGCCAACTATACACTTGCATTTAAATGTACATTTAATTGGATGGGAGTTTATCCAGGCAAAGGTGCAGATCTGTAGTCACCAGGCCATGTGGAATTGACTGTTACTCATTAAAGTTATCCTTAGATAAAGATTTAAATCTATTTCATTTCCTTTCTCGGTATCACTAAAGTAAATAAGACTAAGACATGAGAATTGAAGGAGATTTTCCAGCCAAGAACATTGACAGCTGAAATATAATCAGTTTCTAAGATTTATAATGCTATTGACTTTTCTTTTGCATCATAAATTTCACTGCTGACTCTCTGCCTGAGTTTTATTATAATATCATATCATATTAGGGAGATCAGCTTTGCTGGTGACAAATGAAAATCACTGATATGAAAAAAATTCCCATTATCAGCTCATCACCTAATCATATTAGCATCTTTGAATCCTATTATCAATTTTTTATATAAAATAACATTTCCTAATGACAGGGATTTCACTAATGCTGTATGAGTGGGACTAATGTCATTTGAGAGTTCTCATCATGCATATCCTACTTGAAAGCAAAGAGTATTTGTTTTCTACACAGATTGAAAATTTCAAATGGGTGTCTAGCAATTCAGGCAAAAGTGTGGTGCTTCATGGAAAAAAAATCCTCTTGATTGGCATTTAAGGGCCCATCACAATTTGCTCCCAACTTTCAATCAGCACCATAATGACTTACAAAATTTGAAGGTAGTTACAGTAGATTTTTTAAAACCCCAAACAGCTAACCTATTGAATGTGAAGTAGAACAGATCTAATTTCTTTAGTTATCACTCATAGTATCCTCAAAGTCAAATCAGGGTAAAGTTCAGGTGAGTTCCCTGTTACCCAATACCAAGTATTTGTCGATGCCACTGATTGAGTGAGTCCTAGCTATTTGTTACTAAATTTACAACTTTCTTAGATTAGTTGAACCCGGCATTTCTACAATTTATTATTTAGAATGTGACCGAATCACTGGAGTTTGTAGCTATATCTGCAAGATGCTGAACCAGTCAATCACCTCAGCGATTCAGTATGACAACCAGTCAATGCAGTGAGAAAATCAATTTTATCAGTTCATTGAACTGAACTGACACCTGTAGACACATGCAAATCAAAGGTTCTTCATGGTTTTCCATCACTGCTATGGCAGCTGCCTCTCTCTCGCTGGGCAGGGTAAGGTTCTCACGCAGCCAGAATTCCACAGAAAGTGAGCCCAGCTCTTCCAGGTATTTTTTAGTTCCCTTGGCATCTGGCGTGGAACTAGGAGAGCTAAGCAGCACCAAATACCTCTCCAGGCCAGCTGCAGCCTGGGGCTCCAGAGAGCATGCTGAGCTCCCTTGAGGAGGACTCCCCTGGTTGCCTTTTCAGTGCTTCTAGAATTCAGGGTTCACCTTTGAACCTGCTTGAGAGTATGTTACCAGTGGTTCTCAAACTGACATCTCAGTCTTCTCCAGCATTTCATCCAAGAAGCTTGTTTACCAGCCTCTCATTGCATTCCTCTCATAGTCAGTCAAGAGCTTCTAGAATCCATCAGTTCAGTTCAGTCACTCAGTTGTATCTGACTCTTTGCAGCCCCATGGACTGCAGCATGCCAGACTTTCCTATCCATCACCAACTCCCAGAGCTTGCTCAAACTCATGGCCATCGAGTCAGTGATGCCATCAACCACCTCATCCTCTGTTGTCCCCTTCTCTTCCTGCCTTCAATCTTTCCCAGCATCAGGGTCTTTCCCAATGAGTCAGTTCTTCACACCAGGTGGCCAAAGTATTGGAGTTTCAGCTTCAGCATCAGTCCTTCCAATGAATATTCAGGACTGATTTTCTTCAGGATTAGCTGGTTGGATCTCCTTGCAGTCCAAGTGACTCTCCAAAGGCATCTCTAACACCACAGTTCAAAGCATCAATTCTTCCATGCTCATCTTTCTTTACGGTCCAACTCTCACATCCATGCATGACTACTGGAAAAACCATAGCTTTGACTAGACAGACATTTATCGGTAAAATGATGTCTCTGCTCTATATATGCTGTATAGGTTGGTCATAGCTTTTCTTCCAAGGAGCAAGCATCTTCTAATTTCATGGTTGCATTCACCATCTGCAGTGATTTTGGAGCCCAAGAAAATAAAACCTGTCACTGTTTCCCCATCTATTTGCAATGAAGTGATGGGACTGGATGCCATGATCTTTGTTTTTTGAAGGCTGAGTTTTAAGCCAGCTTTTTCACCCTCCTCTTTCACTTTCATTAAGAGGCTCTTTAGTTCTTCTTCACTTTCTGCCATAAGGGTGGCATCATCTGCATATCTGAGGTTATTGATATTTCTCCTGGAAATCTTGATTCTAGTTTGTGCTTCATCCAGTCCAACATTTCGCATGATGTACTCTGCATAAAAGTTAAATAAGCAGGATGACAATATATAGCCTTGAAGTACTCCTTTCCCAATTTGGAACCAGTCCTTTGTTCCATGTCTGGTACTAACTGTTGCTTCTTGACTTGCATACAGATTTCTCAGGAATTCATAGAGTGGTTAAATAGCTGAATTTCTCATGAACCCTCCCTACCTGTCACCAGCTGAAGCAAAAGTGCTTGAAACAGAGGTTCCCTGTCTTTATAACCCATGCAATGAATGGCAGAGCATGAGGTTTAGTAAATATTCAATGGCTGGATTAATCAACTAATTTAAAGCATGTGTATGTGCTAAGTCGCTTCAGTAGTGTCCAACATTTTGCAACCATATGGACTGTAGCCCACCAGGCTCCTCTATCCATGGGATTCTCCAAGCAAGAATACTGGAGTGGGTTGCCATGACCTCCTCCAGGGGATCTTCCTAACCCAGGGATTGAACCCACGTCTCTTATGTCTCCTGCATTGGCAGGTGGTTTGTTTTTTTTTTTTTTTACCACTAGTGCCACCTAGGAAGCCCAATTTAAAGCAGTGGTTTTCAAATTTTAGTTGGCATTAAAAGAAATCACTTGAAATCACATTTAAATATGGATTCCCAGACCCCATTCCCCACAAAATGTTTATTTAACAGGTCTGGATCAGGTGCGTGTACCTGGATTTTTACCAAGTACCCTAGGTGACATGCTTTGATTTAAAGTATCAGTGTCTTCAGTGATCTGACTCTTACTTAAAAAAGCAAAATAGTATGTAAATGTTGGCTATATGACAAATTTTGTAAGCTGACCCATTTCTGCTGCAAGTGTCTATTTCTGTTGTTGCTTTGATGCATCATTTATCTAAGACTAGGAAAATGATCAGGCATATCTTTAAAACATTTCCAGCCCTGAGTTTCAGCGCATATTAGTTAGGAAGGCATCCCTAAGTGAAACGTGTGAAAACATTCTCAGGCAGAATACATGAAGACATTTGTTAAAATGTCCCCCCTCACATGGTTTTCTCGTGACCTCTACCTCATGAATTTTCAGGCACCTGGCTATAGAGGGAAACACAGGCAAGAGTGGAGCGGTTCCCACCTTTAAGGAGAAGCCAGAGGAGTCGGGGAAAAGCCTAAATACGCTGTCAGGCTGAAGGAACAAGTACAGGAAGGTCAGCTTCCTAGGACACCAGTAGAAGCCAGACAATATAAAGGAAGAAAGAAGGTTAGAAGTGTCATGTCTCTGCTGGTTTCTCTGGCAGTGGAGTTGCCTCCTGGCTGTGTTCCTGTTCTAACAAGGATATGTCTATACAGCAGAGCTTTTTACAGTACAGTCTGGTTCAGGGCTCACTGCCTCCACGAGTTCACAAACCCGTCAAGGCAGGGCCTGTGACTGACGGTATCACGATTAACAGCTTATTGTAGAGGCGGACCCCAGATTCAAGTCCAGGCCTGCCATTTGTTAGCTGTGTGGCCTTGACAACTTATCCTCTCCTCGGCTGCCAAATGGACACAGTGATAACTTCCCTGGAGAAATGATTAAGTGAATTAAGTGAAATAATTCGTGTGAAATGCTTGGAAAACTTGCTTAGTAAGTGTCGGATATGTGTTTAGTTCAGTTACTAGAAGAGAAAATGTCACCTAACATTCCCATTCTGGTGCATTTCCTATTCTATTAGTGCCATCAAACTAGAAACAACTTGCCAGGACTGTCGGTCCCTTTGAGAATTTCTCCAGTACACTGATAGTCACATCAGTTATCTAGTCATGACTTTGATGTGAATTTCTTATACAGTTTTGTTTAAACTCAAAAGATGCTGGTTGAATGAGTGGTTCAAATGAATCTCATTGCCTTTGCCCCCCTCCCCACTCAGAGAACTTCTTTTCTAAAAATGCTCATTGGCCACACTATATTGCAACTGAAAAGAATTCACCTTTAATGATACTCAAATGATTGTTCCACACCTTCAGACAACCATTTATTACTTAAAATCATGATATCAGAGAAAAATAGGTTTATATCTCAAAGAATTAGATTCCTCTGACTATACCCTGCCAACTATACACTTGCATTTAAATGTACATTTAATTGGATGGGAGTTTATCCAGGCAAAGGTGCAGATCTGTAGTCACCAGGCCATGTGGAATTGACTGTTACTCATTAAAGTTATCCTTAGATAAAGATTTAAATCTATTTCATTTCCTTTCTCGGTATCACTAAAGTAAATAAGACTAAGACATGAGAATTGAAGGAGATTTTCCAGCCAAGAACATTGACAGCTGAAATATAATCAGTTTCTAAGATTTATAATGCTATTGACTTTTCTTTTGCATCATAAATTTCACTGCTGACTCTCTGCCTGAGTTTTATTATAATATCATATCATATTAGGGAGATCAGCTTTGCTGGTGACAAATGAAAATCACTGATATGAAAAAAATTCCCATTATCAGCTCATCACCTAATCATATTAGCATCTTTGAATCCTATTATCAATTTTTTATATAAAATAACATTTCCTAATGACAGGGATTTCACTAATGCTGTATGAGTGGGACTAATGTCATTTGAGAGTTCTCATCATGCATATCCTACTTGAAAGCAAAGAGTATTTGTTTTCTAATCAAATGATTGTTCCACACCTTCAGACAACCATTTATTACTTAAAATCATGATATCAGAGAAAAATAGGTTTATATCTCAAAGAATTAGATTCCTCTGACTATACCCTGCCAACTATACACTTGCATTTAAATGTACATTTAATTGGATGGGAGTTTATCCAGGCAAAGGTGCAGATCTGTAGTCACCAGGCCATGTGGAATTGACTGTTACTCATTAAAGTTATCCTTAGATAAAGATTTAAATCTATTTCATTTCCTTTCTCGGTATCACTAAAGTAAATAAGACTAAGACATGAGAATTGAAGGAGATTTTCCAGCCAAGAACATTGACAGCTGAAATATAATCAGTTTCTAAGATTTATAATGCTATTGACTTTTCTTTTGCATCATAAATTTCACTGCTGACTCTCTGCCTGAGTTTTATTATAATATCATATCATATTAGGGAGATCAGCTTTGCTGGTGACAAATGAAAATCACTGATATGAAAAAAATTCCCATTATCAGCTCATCACCTAATCATATTAGCATCTTTGAATCCTATTATCAATTTTTTATATAAAATAACATTTCCTAATGACAGGGATTTCACTAATGCTGTATGAGTGGGACTAATGTCATTTGAGAGTTCTCATCATGCATATCCTACTTGAAAGCAAAGAGTATTTGTTTTCTACACAGATTGAAAATTTCAAATGGGTGTCTAGCAATTCAGGCAAAAGTGTGGTGCTTCATGGAAAAAAAATCCTCTTGATTGGCATTTAAGGGCCCATCACAATTTGCTCCCAACTTTCAATCAGCACCATAATGACTTACAAAATTTGAAGGTAGTTACAGTAGATTTTTTAAAACCCCAAACAGCTAACCTATTGAATGTGAAGTAGAACAGATCTAATTTCTTTAGTTATCACTCATAGTATCCTCAAAGTCAAATCAGGGTAAAGTTCAGGTGAGTTCCCTGTTACCCAATACCAAGTATTTGTCGATGCCACTGATTGAGTGAGTCCTAGCTATTTGTTACTAAATTTACAACTTTCTTAGATTAGTTGAACCCGGCATTTCTACAATTTATTATTTAGAATGTGACCGAATCACTGGAGTTTGTAGCTATATCTGCAAGATGCTGAACCAGTCAATCACCTCAGCGATTCAGTATGACAACCAGTCAATGCAGTGAGAAAATCAATTTTATCAGTTCATTGAACTGAACTGACACCTGTAGACACATGCAAATCAAAGGTTCTTCATGGTTTTCCATCACTGCTATGGCAGCTGCCTCTCTCTCGCTGGGCAGGGTAAGGTTCTCACGCAGCCAGAATTCCACAGAAAGTGAGCCCAGCTCTTCCAGGTATTTTTGAGTTCCCTTGGCATCTGGCGTGGAACTAGGAGAGCTAAGCAGCACCAAATACCTCTCCAGGCCAGCTGCAGCCTGGGGCCCCAGAGAGCATGCTGAGCTCCCTTGAGGAGGACTCCCCTGGTTGCCTTTTCAGTGCTTCTAGAATTCAGGGTTCACCTTTGAACCTGCTTGAGAGTATGTTACCAGTGGTTCTCAAACTGACATCTCAGTCTTCTCCAGCATTTCATCCAAGAAGCTTGTTTACCAGCCTCTCATTGCATTCCTCTCATAGTCAGTCAAGAGCTTCTAGAATCCATCAGTTCAGTTCAGTCACTCAGTTGTATCTGACTCTTTGCAGCCCCATGGACTGCAGCATGCCAGACTTTCCTATCCATCACCAACTCCCAGAGCTTGCTCAAACTCATGGCCATCGAGTCAGTGATGCCATCAACCACCTCATCCTCTGTTGTCCCCTTCTCTTCCTGCCTTCAATCTTTCCCAGCATCAGGGTCTTTCCCAATGAGTCAGTTCTTCACACCAGGTGGCCAAAGTATTGGAGTTTCAGCTTCAGCATCAGTCCTTCCAATGAATATTCAGGACTGATTTTCTTCAGGATTAGCTGGTTGGATCTCCTTGCAGTCCAAGTGACTCTCCAAAGGCATCTCTAACACCACAGTTCAAAGCATCAATTCTTCCATGCTCATCTTTCTTTACGGTCCAACTCTCACATCCATGCATGACTACTGGAAAAACCATAGCTTTGACTAGACAGACATTTATCGGTAAAATGATGTCTCTGCTCTATATATGCTGTATAGGTTGGTCATAGCTTTTCTTCCAAGGAGCAAGCATCTTCTAATTTCATGGTTGCATTCACCATCTGCAGTGATTTTGGAGCCCAAGAAAATAAAACCTGTCACTGTTTCCCCATCTATTTGCAATGAAGTGATGGGACTGGATGCCATGATCTTTGTTTTTTGAAGGCTGAGTTTTAAGCCAGCTTTTTCACCCTCCTCTTTCACTTTCATTAAGAGGCTCTTTAGTTCTTCTTCACTTTCTGCCATAAGGGTGGCATCATCTGCATATCTGAGGTTATTGATATTTCTCCTGGAAATCTTGATTCTAGTTTGTGCTTCATCCAGTCCAACATTTCGCATGATGTACTCTGCATAAAAGTTAAATAAGCAGGATGACAATATATAGCCTTGAAGTACTCCTTTCCCAATTTGGAACCAGTCCTTTGTTCCATGTCTGGTACTAACTGTTGCTTTTTGACTTGCATACAGATTTCTCAGGAATTCATAGAGTGGTTAAATAGCTGAATTTCTCATGAACCCTCCCTACCTGTCACCAGCTGAAGCAAAAGTGCTTGAAACAGAGGTTCCCTGTCTTTATAACCCATGCAATGAATGGCAGAGCATGAGGTTTAGTAAATATTCAATGGCTGGATTAATCAACTAATTTAAAGCATGTGTATGTGCTAAGTCGCTTCAGTAGTGTCCAACATTTTGCAACCATATGGACTGTAGCCCACCAGGCTCCTCTGTCCATGGGATTCTCCAAGCAAGAATACTGGAGTGGGTTGCCATGACCTACTCCAGGGGATCTTCCTAACCCAGGGATTGAACCCACGTCTCTTATGTCTCCTGCATTGGCAGGTGGTTTTTTTTTGTTTTTTTTTTTACCACTAGTGCCACCTAGGAAGCCCAATTTAAAGCAGTGGTTTTCAAATTTTAGTTGGCATTAAAAGAAATCACTTGAAATCACATTTAAATATGGATTCCCAGACCCCATTCCCCACAAAATGTTTATTTAACAGGTCTGGATCAGGTGCGTGTACCTGGATTTTTACCAAGTACCCTAGGTGACATGCTTTGATTTAAAGTATCAGTGTCTTCAGTGATCTGACTCTTACTTAAAAAAGCAAAATAGTATGTAAATGTTGGCTATATGACAAATTTTGTAAGCTGACCCATTTCTGCTGCAAGTGTCTATTTCTGTTGTTGCTTTGATGCATCATTTATCTAAGACTAGGAAAATGTTCAGGCATATCTTTAAAACGTTTCCAGCCCTGAGTTTCAGCGCATATTAGTTAGGAAGGCATCCCTAAGTGAAACGTGTGAAAACATTCTCAGGCAGAATACATGAAGACATTTGTTAAAATGTCCCCCCTCACATGGTTTTCTCGTGACCTCTACCTCATGAATTTTCAGGCACCTGGCTATAGAGGGAAACACAGGCAAGAGTGGAGCAGTTCCCTCCTTTAAGGAGAAGCCAGAGGAGTCGGGGAAAAGCCTAAATACGCTGTCAGGCTGAAGGAACAAGTACAGGAAGGTCAGCTTCCTAGGACACCAGTAGAAGCCAGACAATATAAAGGAAGAAAGAAGGTTAGAAGTGTCATGTCTCTGCTGGTTTCTCTGGCAGTGGAGTTGCCTCCTGGCTGTGTTCCTGTTCTAACAAGGACATGTCTATACAGCAGAGCTTTTTACAGTACAGTCTGGTTCAGGGCTCACTGCCTCCACGAGTTCACAAACCCGTCAAGGCAGGGCCTGTGACTGACGGTATCACGATTAACAGCTTATTGTAGAGGCGGACCCCAGACTCAAGTCCAGGCCTGCCATTTGTTAGCTGTGTGGCCTTGACAACTTATCCTCTCCTCGGCTGCCAAATGGACACAGTGATAACTTCCCTGGAGAAATGATTAAGTGAATTAAGTGAAATAATTCGTGTGAAATGCTTGGAAAACTTGCTTAGTAAGTGTCGGATATGTGTTTAGTTCAGTTGAGTTCAGTCCCTCAGTCATGTCCGACTCTGCGACCTCATGAATCGCAGCACGCCAGGCCTCCTTGTCCATCACCAACTCGCGGAGTCCCATGTCCGTCGAGTCGGTGATGCCATCCAACCATCTCACCCTCTTTCATCCCTTTCTCCTCCTGCCCCCAATCCCTCCCAGCATCAGAGTCTTCTCCAATGAGTCAACACTTTGCATGAGATGGCCAAAATATTGGAGTTTCAGGTTTAGCATCATTCCTTTCAAAGAAATCCCAGAGTCGATCTCCTTTAGAATGGACTGGTTGGATCTTCTTGCAGTCCAAGGGACTTTCAAGTGTCTTCTCCAACACCACAGTTCAAAAGCATCAATTCTTTGGCACTCAGCTTTCTTCACAGTCCAACTCTCACATCCAAACATGACCACAGGAAAAACCATAGCCTTGACTAGACAGACCTTTGTTGGCAAAGTAATGCCTCTGCTTTTGAATATGCTATCTAGGTTGGTCATAACTTTCCTTCCAAGGAGTAAGTGTCTTTTAATTTCATGGCTGCAGTCACCATCTGCAGTGATTTTGGAGCCCCCCAAAAAATAAAGTCTGACACTGTTCCACTGTTTCCCCATCTATTTGCCATGAAGTGATGGAACCAGATGCCATGATCTTAGTTTTTTGAATGTTGAGCTTTAAGCCAATCTTTTCACTCTCCTCCTTCACTTTCATCAAGAGGCTTTTTAGTTCTTCACTTTCTGCCATAAGGGTGGTGTCATTAGCTCTTATGATTATTGTTCAGTTTGTGTCCCCAGGAAAGTTTGTGATACACGGAATGGTAACGGGGATGTCT
The DNA here is from genome assembly GCA_006410675.1 of Oreotragus oreotragus. Taxonomy (NCBI): domain Eukaryota; kingdom Metazoa; phylum Chordata; class Mammalia; order Artiodactyla; family Bovidae; genus Oreotragus; species Oreotragus oreotragus. The sequence goes on along the minus strand of SJYX01021315.1, from coordinate 141,135 downwards.
GATGCCCATCCGACCATAGGCCAGACTCTAGCTCCAGACGGGCCCCTGAGATAGACAGAAGTCAAGGCTAGTTACATATCCACTGCTGGTCACTCTCAGTCCTGGCCATGAGCTTTATGTGGAAGCCTAACCCTGGTGTACTTGGACCAAAAGCTGAAGCCGGGAGACTTCCATGGCCCCTCTCTTGGGTCCACCCTCTGATCTCAGGTCTTGAAGTTTCACCACTCTATGGAAAGAATACATTCAGAAAAGGGATGCTGAAAAAGAGAAAAGCCTTCCCTAAGCCTCACTGCTAGATCATCTTGACAAAAGTATTAGTATAAGGTTAATATAATTATTATAAGATGCCCTCCCTACACACCCAGGTCCATGGAATTCTCCAGGCCAGAATATCAGAGTGGGTAGCCATTCCCTTCTCCAAGGGATCTTCCCAACCCAGGGGTTGAACCCAGGTCTCCTGCATTCCAGGCAGATTCTTTACCAGCTGAGCCACAAAGGAAGCCACACACCCAGGTAGGGAGGATAAATTCTGTGGTTATCCAGCCCCTACGCAACAGAGGACAGGAGTCCCTCCAAGTCACCTGCAGCAAATTGGAAGTAGCTCAAGCCTGACACGTGACACCAGCCTCCTGGGCCAACAGGGAGAAGAAACCATCCAGGCGGAGGAGAACTTCCAAGCATGTAAACTTCTGGCCCCAGGTCCACTCAGAAAGGCCTGCCCTGGAGCCTTGCAGCCCAGCTGCATTCCTGGGAACTCCTTTGGCCCTGGACCACTGTCAAAGCCCCTCTTCCTCAGGGGGAGACAGCCCAGGGAGGTCTAGCTCCTGGGAGAGTTTTAAAGAGGCCTCTGAACCCCTTTCCTAGCAGGGTCCCCAGTCTCTATAAGGAATTCAAAATATGAACTTTCACTTCAGGAGAAGCCTTTCCATGGACTTCAGAGCTGGTTTGTTTTTTATAATCATAACATTCTTGGATAAGGGACAAAAGACAATCTAAGAAACTGCTGGTTGAACAGTGGTCACAGGCTATCAAAGACAAGCCCAAAATAATGATAAAAATCACAGTCAGCCACGATAACTAATTTCTGTCAAGCACGTTATGTTCACAATGTGCTTCGATGACCTCATTTCTTGTCTTTTCTGACTTTTAACCTCATTGTTAGCCAAAATGACACAGAGAAAGGGATTTGCCATGATCACACACATAGCAGGCCTGCAAACTGAACCCATGGCTTGTAATTTCAAATCTTGTGATTCTCTCTAATCATTATATCATAATCAGGTTAAACTTGAACTTAAATAGGGAAAAAAAAAAGAAGAAGAAGAAGAAGAGAGACAGATACAGCTAGAAGGAGAAACCAGGGAGGAGCCATTTATGAAGTGTAAGCAGCACCTCTGACCCATTCTTTCAGTGCGAACACACAGTGGAAGAAGCAAATGATTGAAGGCAGGACCAAGCTGTTCACTCAGTTCATCTCGGTCCTCAGACGTTTTCCTGGAGCATCTCATCTTACCGAACGTGATTCTAAGACTTGAAGGTTTGTATCTGGGGACAACAAACTCCTAAGTACAGATGAACCTGACTAGTTCTCCTCGTGTTCAACCCAAGAAAGCAACCATGTGATAGGTATTGGAGGAAAACCCCAGTGGGACAGAATCTGGCCCCTCGTGGCACCTTCCCCAGAGCTGCAGCTCCTCCACTGTTCAGCATAGTACTGTTGTGAAAGTGCTTTCACAAACTGCACCTCATCCAATCTTGTCAACATCCCAGAGATAGGGGGAGATAGAAGAGATGAGCTTATCCCCAACTTGTGGTGGGGTAAGATAATATTTTATGATAATACATTGTGTTTTTTCTCTCTGTATTTTTTCTACAGAGAAAGAGGGGATCAAGTGGTTAAGACTCAGGCAGATCAGGCCTCTCGGAATGTAGCACTCAGACATGGGCAAGATGCTTGTGCCCGGGCCTGGTCCAGAAGCCTCAGAGCTGCCTGCCTCCAAGGCACATGGCTTGGACAGGGCAATTGCCAGCTGTGAGCACACTGGACTGATTCTGCATGGTCCTTCCTGGAAAGCTAGGCACCCCCAAGCCTCCTGGGTCCTCACACAATGCAAAGGAGTTGGAAGAAGCCCCAGCAGTAACTAAATACGTTTCTTGCTCACTGTAGGAAATGAGGTTGCACAGTCATGTTCATGTTGACTACTTGTTTTTAAATTAAGGGAATTTTTTAGAGCAATTTAAAGTTCACAGCAGAATTACCAGGAAGATATAAAGATTTCACATATACACCCACCCCTATACATGTATCGCCTCCGTGCTTATCTACATTCTTCACCAGGGTGGTACATTTGTTACAATGGAAGAAACTACACGGACACGTCATAATCACCCAAAGTCCATAGTTACCATAAGATGCTATGCATTCTTGGAACAAATGTATAATGACATGTACTCACCATTATGGTATCCTGCAGAATATTTTTACTATCCTAAAAATCCTCTGTACTCCGCCTTCTCATCTACCCTTCCACCCGTATTCCTTGACAACCACTGATCTATTTACTGTCTCTATGCTTCCATCTTTTCCAGAACGTCGTGTTTGATTGTCATTCAGTCTCTAAGTCATGTCCAATTACTATCCTAAGTGTGTGACACTGAAACAACCAGTATGGCTCTTTGGAGACACACACAAAAAAGGGAAGGCACACAATCATTAAGCAAGTTTTTGCACCCAGGTGCCAGGGCTTTCCTCATCGTATAAAAAGTAGCTCAGTTTAAACATTCCTTGTCATCAAAGAGTCTATGCATATAAACTCACTTAACATTCATCTAGTTGAATATATCTCTTCCACGTCCTGTTGTGCTCTCTCTGCAGACTTTTGGCTTTGCTTGTTTTTAGTATTTGAGGATTTTTTTTCTTGATTTCAGGCTCAGCTATAGTTCAGGATTTCTCTTACATCAAATCCAGCATGTCTCTATGTTCAGAGCCAGAGGAGGTTTTCTCATAGCCCTCAAGTTTGCCATTTTCAAGGTAGTCGCTACAAAAATTTCATTCTTTACTCAACCAGCCTATTTGAATCCTCAAGAGGTGTCAGGCACTATACAAGTCACGGGGAATGAGACAAACAGAAGTGAGGTGAAAAGCCTGTTCCCAACAACCTGAGAGCCTATAGAAGACCGCTGACAAACGCCAATGCAATGGGGCTCTCGGCAGCCTCGGCACTTGCAAAGGGAACAGGAGCAAAGAACTGACCAAGGAGAATTTGTTTCTTTGCCTTTCCAGCTTCTGGAGGCAGACTGCATTCCTTGGCTCATCTATCCTGTGTCACTCCATTTTTTTGTTCTGTTGTCACATCAGCTTCTGTGGTCAAATCTCATTCTACCTTCTTCTTATAGAACACTTGTTATTACATTTAGGGCCCACCTGAATAATCCAGGTTCTTTCCATCTCAAAAACCTTAACTTATATCTGCAAAGCCCCCTTTTCCATATAATGTAATAGTCACATGTTCTGAGAATTTGTATGTGGACACTGGATATGGATATTTTGGGGAGCAGGCATGATTTAGCAGAACACAATTGTTCTGTTGGGTTTAATTTTAATTTATTTTTTCAGGGAATCAGAGATCAAGAGATACTGAAAGAACTACTAAAGGCTATAGTAATAGCATTAGTATAGTGATTAAGCACAGGGAGTTTTTAGACAAACTGCTTTGTTTCAAATACAAGTTCTGCCACTTTCTATACATGCAAACTTGAAGTTACTTACCTCCATGACTCCTGTGACTGTTTCCTCAAGAGTAAGAATGGAAATAATGATAGCTGTACCTATCTCAGGGGCTTCTAATGAGGAGTAGATTAATTAATATTAGCAAAGTGCTTCAAATATAAGAGTCATAGTAAGTGTTATATAAATGTTTGTTAAATAACAAAAATGAAATAACCCCGAATAAGAGAGTGGAATATATGAATCATTTCACTGGTAGCACAATTTAAAATACCTGACAACAGCAATGTGCTGGAGATACTGTGAGGGAAATGGGAATTCTGAGGTGTAAGAGTAGTTGTGTAAATTGATATTATTTTCTAAAGCAATTTGGGGACATCTAATTGAATTGAAGTTAAGCTTTTCCTATTAGGAAACAATTTTGGTATATACCCCCCCCAAAAAAAAACCTGGCAAATCTGCACGTGGAGACCCATGAGGACTGTCATAGCATTTTATAATAGTGTTTATGATAGGGACCCTGTCTGAAATAAGATTTCTCAGGAGCAAAGTCTGAGACAGCCATAAATATGTATGCTATTTATTATAGGTGTGTTAACTCTGAAGGAGTGAGGAAAGCAGGGGCAGGATGGAGAAATGCCAGCCAGGATGTGGTCTCAGGTAAAAATCTCTAGTTTGGGTCATATCCAAGAAGGGCTCTGGGACACAAATCATACTGAAGAGTACCTACCTTAAGGGGAATGTTTTGTACCCCATACCTGGGATGTGTGTATGGGGTGAGATGCTGTCATCTCTAGGGCAAGGTAGCTCCCATCAGCCAAGAGGGATCTCTGGATAAATGGACAACTGTGAGCTGTCAGCAGTCAAACCTTAGAGCAAGCTGCTGGGGGTAAATTCAGCATCTAGAGGAAAAGGGTAGGACACTGCAATTCCCCTGAAAAGTGTAATTCAATAAAACCTATTATTTATTAATAGGAGAATGAGTAAAATATTATGTCTTCTGCCATATAACGTGGAATTCTTTATAAAAGTTAAAAAATGAGTGAATGAAATTTGCCTGTTTGATATGATTAAATCCTGAAAGCACAACACTGAATGAAAAAAGCAAGTTGAAAAATGGTACATATAGGTTGTATCATTTATGTATATTAATAACACAGAGAAGAATATTTATGTGTTGCTAGGGTTGCACGATATGTAGTAAAGATATTAAATTGTGAATTCACACTGACTTTATTAGGATAATAGTAATCTTTCAGAATGGAAGAACAGGAACGGGGTTAGGAGCGATACAGATAGGCCTTCAGCTGTATCTGTAATGTTTTATTAAATATGACACAATGTTAATGTTTTGTTAAGCCGTGAACTAGTACTTTAAAAAATATTACTCTCTTTATTTTTTTGTATATTTAAAATATTTTATAAAAAAATAAGAGAAAAAAATCCTAGGAAGAGGACCAGATCTCTGGACTGTGCCAGTCTAGAAGGGTATTGGGAGGGTATAACTGGAGGTCCTTTTATGCATTTAACTCTGGCTCCTGGCACTTGGATTGTCTGTCAAGGAGACTGTGGGTGCCCAGAAGCTGTGTTTAGGCTTTTAACCATATCTTGGCTCTAGAAACACTGAATCAGGAACTAGAAAGGCCGAGACTTACATGGTCATTCAGTGGATCAACTTCAGGGAGCTGATTTGGAGATTAAAAAAAGGGGGGAGAAGGATAATAAGAAAGCTGTATAATGATAATATCTTGAATAGAAATGTTTAGCAAATACTTACTGAATCCTTAATATGTATCAAGCAATCTGGTAGGCTAGGGAGTCAATGATAGGTGACACTGCTCCTACCTAAAGGGAGCAGAGTCAAGTTGAAATCTTAAAAGAAAGGAGAACCCAGACTCAGGAACATTTTTCCACTAGAGGCTAACAAATATATTTGTGGTTAGATTCCTTTGTTTCTGAATCAAAAATCCCTGGGTGATTTCTGTGTAAACTGGTCATCTGAGATATTCTGTGAAAAGGAGGGCTTTATAGTCAAACAGTTGAGGAAATTCTGTATATTCTATTCTTGGAGATTCATAAAACAGTTAACATTAGAAAATTATAGGATGAACTATAGAAAAGAAACCTGTAAAGAAACTTTGCATCTCCTCAAATTATTTGATACCCAAATGAATTTTTTGGAGGGGGAGAGTATTGCCTATGACACTAAAGGACTCTTTAGTGTTTGACAGAATTCATTTTGGTCATACATATTTACATTATTATTTTCCTAACTTCCTTGAAATATTCCTGAAAGGTTTACTTAAAAAATGTAAATAAAACTTTTATTCTAGTGTTTTTACTTAAGTGTTCAAACTCTAATACTGTGCTTAGGTTTAGTGCAGTTTTGTTTGATTTTGTAAAGAAAATTAAGCTATGATGTTTTCTGCAAGTTATTTTAGGTCTTCAAAATAATAGCAAAGCAGAGCATTTATGATAGGCATATTGACCATTATGCTTTCTGAAATTTGATTTTATTGTACCTCCTTTGAATGCCTAGTATAACACTTAGTTTTCAGTCTTTTGAACAAGCATATCAGTAGCCTTAAATCAGATTGCCATGCTGAAATATATTACTGTGTCACAACCATTTTGAGCTATCCACTTAATTGCATCCTATAAAATGAACCAGGAGGTATAAGTTTACAAACATAACATCTGAGGTGGTGGTAAGATTAGAGCTAAATAACACATGTAGTTTAAATTATCAATATAAAGCCATGAAGGACTGTGATTTTAATATACTGCTGACAGGGGACACTTGAGAATTAATGCACATTCCTAATAAATACTTTCAGTGTTAGAGGATATAATACAACTCTAGTTTTATATATAATGCTCACATGTACACATTTTGTTTTGCCTCTTTTGCTGGATCATGGGAATATTCAACTCATATATTGTCTAAGCTTAAGGAAACAGTAGAAACATTTCATTCCATAGGATAATTTTGGCACAAAATGGTTCCTTCATGACTATTTATTTACTATGTGGTTAAAGTTTTTTTTTTTTTGTATGTGTTTGATTAATCTAACCCCTCTCCTCCCCCAAACTGCAATGAATTATTTAAATATGGAATATGAAACCAATTTCTGTTTAATGAAATGTACTGTTATTTATCTTTACTTATGTTTATTTGCTAATTTGCACAATTATCTATTTTCAGTAAGTCTCTCAATTTTCTCAAGTCAGTGAAAATTTGTTCTTATATGTGTGTGACCTTGGGCTTGCTACTTATAAGCTGGTTGACTTTGGAAAAGTTACTTAAAACAGTGATTGTTGTGACGACTAAGTTAATTTAATACTTGGAAAATGTTTAGAATACATGAAAGTGTATGGCCCATGAAAGTATTTTTTTTTTTTTGTATGTGTTTGATTAATCTAACCCCTCTCCTCCCCCAAACTGCAATGAATTATTTAAATATGGGATATGAAACCAATTTCTGTTTAATGAAATGTACTGTTATTTATCTTTACTTATGTTTATTTGCTAATTTGCACAATTATCTATTTTCAGTAAGTCTCTCAATTTTCTCAAGTCAGTGAAAATTTGTTCTTATATGTGTGTGACCTTGGGCTTGCTACTTATAAGCTGGTTGACTTTGGAAAAGTTACTTAAAACAGTGATTGTTGTGACGACTAAGTTAATTTAATACTTGGAAAATGTTTAGAATACATGAAAGTGTATGGCCCATGAAAGTATACCATAGGTGTCAGCTGTTATTACTATTATTTTTAGTGTACACTGGAGAGACTGTAAATTATAAGCTACACCATTACTTCCACCATAATCTACAGTTACAGTTAAGCACGTCAGATCTGTTAGACTAACTCATAAAAAAAGTCTAGGTTAGATGTTATGCATAATTGGGTTTTTGTTTATTCTCTTTTAAAGAAAAATTTATACAAAGAAATTGGGTAGGTGTATAAGTTTAGAGAGGAAGAGAAAGCTATTGTTGGTTAGGGAACACAGATGCTAAAAATTCTTCTATGCTTTGATTTGCTTAAAGTATGTATATTACTTTTTTAGTTAGCACCAAAAGTTCAAGAGTCCAGTAGCTTACAGCCATACTTTTCTCATCCATCTCTTTTTATGTTTTAGCTTCATTTCTATCTCTCCTTAATAGCCCCTTCTTGATTTTCTTTTATCCCATACTGGCAGATAGACCAGTAGGAAAAATCAACAAGCTTTGGGAGGCAGGTTGGGGTGGTGATAGATGAGGGCTGTTTGGTGAGAGTAGAGCTGGGAGAAATAGGTTGCCTTCTTTTCATCCTCCCGTTTAAATCTCTGAACTTATCAAAATATTTCTTCATATATTTTATAGTCATCCTAGGTATATATAATTTTTTTGTATTTTCAAAACTATACTTTTAGAGAAAAAGCAGACAAGTTATACAGAAACAGCTCACTGAACTTTAAAAGAAATTAAAGTGATACTATCACTCAAAAGAGTAGAACAGTGAATAGAAATAGTGATAGATATTTTTAAAAAGTTTACTGTATTAGGAAATGAGTTCCAATGTACAAAAATATTAGAGGAACCATAAACATATTTCTTATATATTTTATTATATATATATATATAAACTCATTTTCATACATATGGGAATAGGGAACGTTTTCCTTAACTAAGTGGGAAAAAAAGAAAAACTGTAAGTGGATTCCTACAATAATATGTATTTGGATATACTGCTGCTGCTGCTGCTGCTAAGTCACTTCAGTCGTGTCCGACTCTGTGTGACCCCATAGACGGCAGCCCACCAGGCTCCCCCATCCCTGGGATTCTCCAGGCAAGAATACTGGAGTGGGTTGCCATTTCCTTCTCCAGTGCATGAAAGAGAAAAGTGAAAGTGAAGTCGCTCAGTCTGTCTGACTGTTAGCGACCCCATGGACTGCAGCCCACCAGGCTACTCCGTCCATTGGATTTTCCAGGCAAGAGTACTGGGGTGGGGTGCCATTGCTATTGTACATTTAATAGACTACAACATACTTAAACATAAATTTTATATGTGCTGAGAAGACAAAATGTGTGTAACTTGATTTATTTGGTATTTGCTTTGTTCTGGTGGTCTTGAGCTGAATTTACAATAACTCTGAGATATGTTTGTATATAGTTGACCTTCAGTATCTGCAGATTCCATATCCACAGGTTCAACCAAACAAAGATTGAAAATAATTGAAAAAAAATTTCAGAAGTTTATGAAAAGCAAAACTTAAATTTGTGGTACACAGGTAACTATATAGCATTTACATTGCTTCAAATATTGTAAGTAATCTAGAGGTGATTTAAAGTAAATGGGAAAATGTACATAGGTTATATGCATATATTATGGGATTTTATATGAGGAACTAGAGCATCCATGAATTACTACTGTATATAACAGTTTGATGAATTAAACTACAAAATATTTTGTGATAAAACCAGCATTGGTTACCCACCCCAAAAGAAACAACTCAAAAATAATAGCATATGTTTTCTCTCTTTAGTTTCTCCTTGAGAGAAAACATATGCTATTATTTTTGAGTTGTTTTTTGGAGAAGGCAATGGCACCCCACTCCAGGACTCTTGCCTGGAAGGCTGCAGTTCATGGGGTCGCTGAGGGTCGGACACGACTGAGCAGCTTCACTTTCACTTTTCACTTTCATGCATTGGAGAAGGAAATGGCAACCCACTCCAGTATTCTTGCCTGGAGAATCCCAGGGACAGGGGAGCCTGGTGGGCTGCTGTCTATGGGGTCACACAGAGTCGGACACGACTGAAGTGACTTAGCAGCAGTAACAGTAATAAGATTTTATCAATATTTAATTCTTTAAAAATACATTTTAAAATAAATTTAATTATCTAAAAAGCTACTCAATTTTTTATAAACCAAAGTTAAAAATTGTGTTGCATTATTTAAAATTCATTTGGAAATTTTAAACAGTTCAAAAGGTGTGATAATGGAATTCAGAGTTTGAAGATATTACAGTTATTGAAAAAGAGCTTGTGACACAAGAAAGACATTTATATTTACCTCTCCAAAATAAAGAAATAACCTAATCAAGTTCACATGAATTTTAAATGATACACAATATAAGATTTAATTTTGACATTCTATAATTATTTCTTGGGATATTTTAACTCATGAAGAATCTTTTGATGGAGTGCTTATTAAAACAGGATAAATTTGCATTATTAGAGAAAATAAATGAAATTTAAGAGGCTCTCCAATTTGCAGCATCTAAGTTTGGCAAAACCTTCCAAAAGATCATAAATAATGGAAAACTTATTTTATGAAACTTGTGTCATACAAATGTTTGCTGAAGATTGTTACTTTACTGAGACAAAAAATACAGCACATGGGAAAATATTTGGACTGAAAATTATATATTTTAAGAAAAACTGGAAATGAGATTTTCTATTTAGCATAATCTCTCTATTTATTTTCTAAAATTAAAATATTATCTACAGTGAGGAGTAAATTAAAGATGTCAAAATTTCCCATATATCAACCATAAGATACATATTTGACAAGACTGTAGGCAATTAAAAAATTTTAAAACAGTAACACCATATTGGAGAGGCAATGGCAACCCACTCCAGTAGTCTTGCTTGGAAAATCCCATGGAGGAGGAGGCTGGTAGGCTGCAGTCCATGGGGTCGCGAAGAGTAGGGCACGACTGACTTCACTTTTACTTTTCACTTTCATGCATTGGAGAAGGAAATGGCAACCCACTCCAGTGTTCTTGTCTGGAGAATCCCAGGGATGCAGGAGCTTGGTGGGCTGCCGTCTATGGGGTCACACAGAGTCGGACACAACTGAAGTGACTTAGCAACAGCAGCAGCACAGTAATGCTGGAACACTGCAAAACGAAGCTGGTTGTTTAGTATCAACGGGCAGAAAATCATTTTGACTAAATGTCTATGGGTCACCACCCTAACCACGAACTTCTCAAAGTTACAAGTCACAACTTGACAGCTCACCACCAAGCACCAAGGGACGCTTAACAAATGCAAATTGGTGACAAGGAAGAAGACAACATCCTTTTCTTGGTGTTCGTTGGGTCTTGCTGAGAACAGACTTTCAATCTCCCACCTCAACAATCGGGTCCTTTTTCCTGACAAGCAGCCAGTTCTCTTAGCAATCTATGGGGTCACACAGAGTCGGACACAACTGAAGTGACTTAGCAACAGCAGCAGCACAGTAATGCTGGAACACTGCAAAACGAAGCTGGTTGTTTAGTATCAACGGGCAGAAAATCATTTTGACTAAATGTCTATGGGTCACCACCCTAACCACGAACTTCTCAAAGTTACAAGTCACAACTTGACAGCTCACCACCAAGCACCAAGGGACGCTTAACAAATGCAAATTGGTGACAAGGAAGAAGACAACATCCTTTTCTTGGTGTTCGTTGGGTGTTGCTGAGAACAGACTTTCAATCTCCCACCTCAACAATCGGGTCCTTTTTCCTGACAAGCAGCCAGTTCTCTTAGCAGTAATGAGCCCTGTTAATGCAATGCATTAAGCCCCCTAGATCAAAGATAACAAAAACTATGTCCTTGAGAGCACACATCAGTATAAAGTGAGGTGAATTATGATGCTAACTGCGTAGTTTCATTTGTTCACACAGTTCTGAATATGTTTACGATCTTCAGCTCAGCTCTGCCAAAATTGGATTCTGGTCCCATCCCTAAAGACAGGCAAAAGGGGAAGCGCAGCGCCATCTGCCGTCTGTCTAGGCAAAGACCTGACACTGGGAAGAAATGACTGCTGTGTCCTGAAAGCGTTTCTTTCAATGGCACTGTTGACTACGTTCTGGAAAGAAATTTTCTCTAATATAAACGAATACATGACATTTATTTGCCGTTGAATTTTTTATTATTCACTATCATTTTATTTCTGTTTGATATTCTAGATAAGGGTCTCAGACAAAAATGAGATTTGAAGTTTAAAACCTAGTTTATGCATGTCATAGAACCACAGCATACATTTTTAAATAAAGCATCAGAACTTAATTACAGTTCTTGCCTTTATTTTAAATACTACAAAGTTAATGCCACACACAAAAGGAAATATTGCAGAGGGAAAAATGTATTCAAGCAATGTTATAAAACAGCACCTTTTGAGTTACTAAGATAAATATTTTAAAAATAACATATTAGAATTAAAAGAACAATTCAAAACTATTATTCCTTCCTTAAAATAGCTGAAATTTTTTAAACTTTTTAATTTTGTGCTGGAGTATAGCCGAATAACAATGTTGGGATAATTTCAGGTGAACAGCTAAGGGATCTGCTGCTGCTGCTGCTAAGTCACTTCAGTTGTGTCCGACTCTGTGTGACCCCATAGACGGCAGCCCACCAGGCTCCCCCATCCCTGGGATTCTCCAGGCAAGAATACTGGAGAGGGTTGCCATTTCCTTCTCCAATGCATGAAAGAGAAAAGTGAAAGTGAAGTCGCTCAGTCTGTCCGACTGTTAGCAACCCCATGGACTGCAGCCCACCAGGCTACTCCGTCCATTGGATTTTCCAGGCAAGAGTACTGGGGTGGGGTGCCGTTGCCTTCCCCGGCTAAGGGACTTAGCCGTACATATATTTGTATCCATTCTCCCCCGGATTCCTTCCATCCAGGCTGCCACATAACACTGAGCAGAGTTCCATGTGAAATTTTGCACCAAGTTTACTGATCTTTTCTTATTGGACTCAGAAGGTAATTCTCTTTTAATGAAGCCCATTGTCAGACCTAACAGTGGTACATGGGATTTTTCTCGACTATAGATGAATATGCCCCAGGGGTGGTGGTGGTGGTGGTGTAGTCACTTAGACGTGTACGGCTCTCGCGGCCCCATTGACGGTAGCCCGCCAGGCCCCTCCGTCCATGGGACTCTCTAGGCAAGAATACTGGACTGGGTTGACATTTCCTTCTCCAGATGAAATATGCCCCAGATAGGACTAGATATTGGTCTCTAACTTGGATGATTTGGGGCTTGTGTAATATGACTGGGGAAAATGGTAAACAGGATGTCAAGGACAGCCACAGATGTCTTGAAACCCTTGCCTAATGTATAGCCAGCCGTAAAATTCTAGATTGGGAACACAGCAGAAACCTCCACACAAAGGCAGCCTCTTTTGACACCTCCTGCCAACATCTAATTCCAGATGTTGACCTTTATTAATTAAATTTCTATTCCTATAACTTGAGATGGGAGTGACAGTAAGAGGTAAACAATGCTTATTTTTATTATAAATATTACCCAAAATACTGGGAGAGAACGAGATGCTAAGAACAGTATTCATGAAAAATTATAGATTGAGCCATAAGAAACTGCTGCTAGTTGACTATTTTTTACCTTAAATAAAGCAATTTCACACATCACTTAGGAAACAGGAAACTCAAGAAAAGGTACACCGACATGGGTGTGACTAGGGAATATCATTCCTTGTACGTGCAGTTTGTTCACAGCCAAGGCCATGTTTATGCAATGTGCCTGGCTGGCTTCATGAGTTTTATCAACATAAGAAACTGCTGCTAGTTGACTATTTTTTACCTTAAATAAAGCAATTTCACACATCACTTAGGAAACAGGAAACTCAAGAAAAGGTACACCGACATGGGTGTGACTAGGGAATATCATTCCTTGTACGTGCAGTTTGTTCACAGCCAAGGCCATGTTTATGCAATGTGCCTGGCTGGCTTCATGAGTTTTATCAAATAGCACCATCGCTTAGCAGAATACGCCCACTCAAATAAGCTTCCAGTGAGGGCTATCAATTTGGGTGCTGCAACTTAGTTTTCTCATTCTTGTTTACTAACTTTCTGTCAAACCTTTTTGTTATAGATAAGAACTGCATATTAAATTAGGTAATAGACATATTATGTTGCAAAAGTCCATTTTTATGGCAGTTGCTTGAAGGTAAGAAAATACCTCCTCAAAGAACTCAAAAAATGGATAAGTTCTCAAGCCAACTCACAAGTCTGCATAGTTTATCACGCACTTGACATTAATACATGATTATACAAACCGGAATCACAAGCCCAGGAAACAGAAAGCTAAAAAGGGGCAGGAAAGGGATCAAAAAGTGGCATTGTGACACCAATTCCAGTATCTATTATTATTATTATGCTATTTTTAAGTACTAAAATGCACATTTAGTTCTGGATGATATTGCTGTTCCAATTTTGAAAAAATATGAAATCTGAATCCTTTATGTATTCAAAAATCAGTGACTCAGTTGCTCAGTTTGTGCCACAAGACAAATATGTGCTTATTTTTAAAACCTGGGCAAGACCACACCCAGCAGGGTATGATAAGCAAGCAAATGTGCAATTGCAAAGTTTCCACAGAAAGGATTAGTCCTCTTCCAATTCAAAGATTTTCTAAACAAGTGAAATATGAATCTGTCAGTACTGAAACTGATAAAGATCCCTCCACCTCAGTCTCCAAGACACTAAGAAAGACAAAGACAAACCCGAAATGCTTTCTTCCAAACAAAATATTGCAGCTTACCATAACAAAAAGATTGTCACTCTCAAAAATTTTCAAAAAGTACTGCTCAAAGAGATGGGATTATTTGAAGATAAAAGAGTCAAAAGAAGTAAATGTCTGGGTTTAGCTTCCAGCTTGCTTCTCCACTTCTGACATGTACAAAATCATGAAAGAGCAGCAGCAGCAGCTGGAGAAATTTGTATAAAAAGACTTGCGACTGAATAATGATACTGTTGACCTCATTTCTTTTAAGCTGGTACTTCTTAAAAGAACTATATATTACACTAGATATTTGATTTTCTATTTTGTGACTAATTTAATTGTCTTCCTTTTCTATAAAGCCCATTTAAATAAGGCATTATTTTATATATTTCATCTTTTAATAATTTATACTATTTAATGCCTATTAATTTTCACAAATGTATGTTACTTGAGGGTTTCTAGGTTTATAATTTCATATTTGAAATATATGATGTTTTTAATCCAACTGAATATTTAGAATTCTGAAACTTTGTTTTAAATAAATTATAGATGAAGCATGGATTTCATTGCTCATTTCACTTAAAATCAAAATACATACAGAAGTGCTAGAAATGTCATTTTTTCTGGTAGATCATCATTTCTAGGGATGCACAGAGACATCACGTTGAGGAGGAACATGGTGGAGGAACTAGGAACTAGGACCCAAGAGACCTATATTTCAGACTGAAATAGGACCTACAGAGACCATAAATAGCGAATGCTACCCCTTCACCAATATATAATTAAAAATTAAAACAATGCTAAGTCATAAACTAAATCCAACAGTCTTTATTTTTCTCACAATGAATAATAAATATTTTTGTTAAATATTTCATCTTCCACAAGAAAATATGTGTTGGTTCCCTAAACATGTGACATGCTTCATCCATCTACATGGAGACCAGTCCTGCCCAGCCTCCTCTGGCTCCAACTATGCTTCTGTTCACCAGTGATTTCACCTCTCCAGGCCTCTTTCTTCATCGGCACAGTAAAGCTTTGGATTAGATGACATCCAGCCTCTCATCCAGCTCTAAAGAATTACTCCCCACTTCCAGTCACTGCAGAATCGGTCCTAGACAAATGCGAAATTGTGATTTATAATAAGATAATGTATTGGTCTTCATTCCTATTTCTGGCACTTTAGAGCTTCTAAAAACCTTGTAATTTCCTAAGAGACACCACAAGGTGTCTCTTATGTTAATTAGGTGTCTTTTGGACCCCATCTAGAGCTTTCTAGGTGGTGCTAGTTATAAGGAGCCTGCCTGCCAGGAGACTTTAGAGGCACAAGTTCAGTCTCTGGGTTGGGAAGATCCCCTGGAGAAGGGCTTGGCAACCCACTCCAGTATTCTTGCCAGGAGAATCCCACGTACAGAGGGGCCTGCTGGGCTACAGTTCAAGGTCGCAAAGAGTAGGACCCAACTGAGCGACTTAGTGCAGCACAGCACAGCACCCCACCTAAGGATGGAGACTGGTTGCAAGAGAAAAAGCCAGGTGATCAGAGACTTGGAACTTTCAGTCCCACTATGAGACCTTCTGGAGAAGGAAATGGCAACCCACTCCAGTGTTGTTGCCTGGAGAATCCCAGGGACGGGGACCCTGGTGGGCCGCCGTCTATGGGGTTGCACAGAGTCGGACACGACTGAAGCGAGTTAGGAGCAGCAACAGGGAGAAGGCAATGGCACCCCACTCCAGTACTCTTGCCTAGAAAATCCCATGGACGGAGGAGCCTGGTGGGCTGCAGTCCATGGGGTCGCTAAGAGTCGGACACGACTNATCTATGGGGTTGCACAGAGTCGGACACGACTGAAGCGAGTTAGGAGCAGCAACAGGGAGAAGGCAATGGCACCCCACTCCAGTACTCTTGCCTAGAAAATCCCATGGACGGAGGAGCCTGGTGGGCTGCAGTCCATGGGGTCGCTAAGAGTCGGACACGACTGAGTGACTTCACTTTCACTTTTCACTTTCATGCACTGGAGAAGGAAATGGCGGCCCACTCCAGTGTTCTTGCCTGGAGAATCCCAGGGATGGGGGAGCCTGGTGGGCCGCTGTCTATGGGGTCTCACAGAGTCGGACACGACTGAAGCGACTTAGCAGTAGCATGAGACCTTCAGGAAGGGGGATGGGCTAGAGATTAAATTCAATCAATCATGCTTATGTATTGCAATAAAGCCTCTATTAAAATTTAAAAAAAAAAAAACAGAAAAGACAGGATTTGGAGAGCTTTGGCATTGGTGTACACATAGTTATTGGGAAGAGTAGCACTCTTGGAGAGGGCATGGAAGATCAAGACATTTCCCCACACCTCACCCTATGGATCTCTTCCATATCTAGTAAGTGAAATGTTCTCTGAATTTGGAGGGCCACTCCAGCAAATAAATTGACTCCAAGCGGGGGATGACCATTGGAACCTTGGATGTGTAGCTAGTCTGTCAGAAGCACAGGTGACAATCCAGAGTTACCACTGGCATCCAAAGGGGAATTGGTAAGAGAAGAGGGGGCAAGGGGAGAGTGCAGTCTTGTAAGACTAAGCCGTTACTCTGTTGCATCTGACTCTACCTCCCAGATGATAGTGTCAGAATCAAACTGAATTGTAGGACACTCAGCTGCTGTCAGAGACCTGCCTGCTGGGGTGGGGACTTCCTTCCCATATTGGTTGTAAAACCTTTTAGCCATGTATATGAATACCTTTGCAGTTTTCCCACCTCCATTTAAGATAGCAGGCTGTTGAACTAATTGAAAGGACTGTGTGAATGAATGATAGATAGCCTTAACCCTTCCAAGTGTGTATTTATTTTCATATTATTAACCACAAGTCTCTAATTAGGTGGATTTCAGGCATTTTTAAGAATGATTTTCTTACGGGTGACAAGCATGGTATTTCCTGAGAACAAATGCTTTGGTGTATGATTGATATGGATTTAGAGATTGACCAGTTCTTCCAAATGGCCAAGTACATGGATTTGGTAAGGGCGTGGGAAAATAAGTACTCTCACATACTCCTCTAAGGAGAGTAATTTGGTTCTATCTTTCAGATTTTCAAAATGTGTTTCCCATTGCCTGGACAATTCCACTTGAGGAATTTGTCCCATAAATTTATTCACAAAAGGTAAAATTTGGGTAGAAGAACATTTGTGAGGGCTGAGAATTCTAAGGCGTAGACTGTCAGACCCTCACCCACCTTCTACAATATGTCTGGTTCCTGAGACTGGCAGTGTGCAAGCTACATTTTCCAGCCTTCCTTCTTAGCTGGCTTCCCATTTGGTTCTGTCAGTAAGAGACTCTGGAAGGTACTGAGAAGGTCAGAGAAAAAAAAGGCAAACTTTCTACTTCTGGCTCTGGCAACGTGGCAGTTACTCCTGGTGGCTGGCAGATACTGTCATGGCAGCAGAATTCCAAACTTAGTATCCTAAGAAGCCTCTTTTTAGCCATTTCAGTGCTGACCTAGGTGCACAGATTCAGCAGCAATTGGTCAGCAGCAGTCTCCAACAGATCAGCTGCTGGTGTGGGTCTCAACTCCAGGGCTATTCAGGTGCCTGCTGATCTCAGGTTGTCACACTGTCTNTTCTTTTTAGCCATTTCAGTGCTGACCTAGGTGCACAGATTCAGCAGCAATTGGTCAGCAGCAGTCTCCAACAGATCAGCTGCTGGTGTGGGTCTCAACTCCAGGGCTATTCAGGTGCCTGCTGATCTCAGGTTGTCACACTGTCTTGCATTTTTTCCAGAGTCCTCTAAATCTTCTAACTTTTACTATTCCAGTCTTTCTAAGACCTTTCTAACCAGTGTTCTATGTTGAATTCTTTCTGTTTGAAATGCAAAATAAATGTTTTATCTTTCCAAATGATACAAAGATCATTCATTCTAGTATTGTATTTAATAGGAAAATATTTTTAAACAATATGTCACTTAGTAAGGAACTAAGGCTTCCCAAGTGGCATAGTTGTAAAGAATCTGCCTGCCAGTGCAGGAGATACAGGGAACATGAGTTCGGTTCATTCCTTGGGTGGGGAAGATCCCATGGCAAATAGCCTCCATTCTCAGGTGTTGCCAGAGTTCACTTCATTCACATAATGAAAGATACTTTAATCACTCTCAATACTTAGGAAATCCAAAGGTTTGGGGGGCTGTGGATGAAGATCAGATATGTATGAAAAATATATTTATCTGAATGACCAAATATACCTTTCTTATAAATCACAATTTCATAGTGGGACTTTGTGATTTATCATGCTGATGAGAGGAAGGAAAATTCACTTTCTGCACTTTGTTTGAACAGCACAAAGGAGATTTAATAGTCAAGTGTGTTTTAACTTTCTGATAGAAAAAAAATATATATGATATTAATGAGAAGAGGAACCCAAACTTTTCAGGCATTTACTTGACAGTGAGGAGATGATCAAATCAAATTCAGGACATGTTGCTGGCAGGTCCAGCACAAAAACGTCGAGGGAAATGAGTGAATTCTCCAGGGCAGGGAGACCTCTTCCTCTAACAGAAATTATTGTGTATGTAGCCTTCAGGTTTACTCAATTAATGCTCTTCCTTGACCCATTTCAGAATTTCTGGGAGCAACATAAAAGAAGAATTTACAAAAGCCCTTCCTTCAGGGGCTACACTGCCTTTTTAATTAGTCCCAAGAAGTAGCTAACATATTTGAAGTGACTCCATAAAGATCCAAGCAGGATTTATCAGTCTGGGTTTGGTCAGAAAACAGAGCCACTACAAGTTTTAAGAAATAAGGAGTTTTTCATAGGAGTTAAAGTCTGCAGCTGAAAAAGAAGAAAAAAAGCGACTAACAACCTTGACAAACTAAAGCAGTGGAAGAGAGTGGCAGAGCTACACACAGGGGGAAGCCTGAGGGCTTGTGGCCATCAGAACCAGCAGGGGGCGCTCTGGAGAAACCTGCTGAGCCATCCCGAGTCGCCCCCGACTTCCTGTGAATAATGGCTCTTGCTTTCACATTTGAAATCTTTATAAAAGTTTACTTGCCTCCTCTTTTTCTGCCCTGTGAGGACATAGCTCGAAGGCAATCATCTGCAAGTCAGAAAGAGGGCTTTGCCAGGAACTGACTCTGCCCACAGATTTTGAACCTCCTAGCTTCCAGAACTGTGAAAACATAAGTTTCTGTTGTTGAAACCACCCAGTCCATGGTATGTTGTTATGGCATCCTGACAAGACTAGAACAAACCACTTTGCCCAGTTAGATGATAAGATTCATAAGGGAATAGATTTTATTTTGTTCCCTACTATATCCCCAGAACCTAGCTGCCACTTGACATGTGGTGTATTTGCACAAAAATGACTGAATGAATGAGTTGCCCAATTTCTTGACTAGAATGTGGCAGAGCTTGAACTAGCTCAGATGCTAGCTGATAATAACACAATGAAGGATAAGTTTTCTATCTTAATTGTGTGAATCTATTTTGCAAATAATAATATAATCAACCCTTTGTGAACATTCTAGTAGATTCATAAAATAAAAATACAAATTCTTCCTCTCAGCCTTTTTCCTGTTTGAAGGAAGCGGTCATTCACGTGAGAAAAACTCACAGCATGTCTATCCCACCACAGACCGCATCCAGTAAACAGCATGTGGAGATTCAGAGTACAACATTAAAGTCCATTCCCCATCCAAACCACAGAAATGTGTTTATTTCTTGAAAGCTATTGCAGAGCGAACTCCCAGTACAAGGGCCAACCAGCACTCCTGAGGTCCTGACTTTAAAAACATGGTACAGCTTTTTTAATTGCCCCAGAGGGAGTACATGTTGTTAAAAAAGACATAATTCACAACATGGATTAGCTTTTGATAGCAGTTCATCTGGTTCCACTAACACAGAAAGCTCAAAACCATTCAAACGTGTTTCCTTGAGACTGCTGAAAATAAGATTCCCTTCAAAGCAGTAAGTAGTAATCGCCCCTAAAAATCAAGACCAAATAGGCCAGAAATGAGAAACCATTTGTAAATCCTGAGTTTGGGTCCACCAGAGCCAATTACTGTAAAAGGGACAATCTTGGTGTCTTTATTTGGATGCCTGAGGTAGATTGTTTACTGCAAGGTAAATGAATTGATGTGTTCTCTAGATGTAATTGAGGAGAAACCTGTTGGATCACAAATTCACCCAGTAATTACCTAGGATTCCTCTGAGAAAGCGCTCACATAATTTCCTTTGTATGTGTTTTCCAAATGGACATACATCTCCTATCCAGTGTTCTCTAAATCACAAATGTTCCCCATTGATTTTCTCGGTCTACAGTGTGCTGATTTTCAGCCCATCGTGTAGAAGGTGAAAGGAAACAATAATTGTATATAGAAAATATTGATCTGCACCCATTGATTCAAGGCCCCATGGTATCAAAAGATTAGTTACTTTTAAGAGAAGTCCTAAAGGTGACTCTCAGCTACTTTTTATTGACTAACACAAACAGATAAATCCTTTCATTCGAAGCCATAAACTTCTCCAGAGGCCATAATGAATAAACTATTTTACTTCCTTGCTTGAGATCTAAATAATAGTGTCAACATTTTTCCAAATACATGTAAATATATGCTGCACTAGTACCAAATGATTCATATTTAATCTTAACTGTAATAATGACTAATACATTCAATATTTACTACGTCCCAAGAATTGTTCCAAGTGATTTACATATGTTTATTTTTTTAATATTCATAATACTTCTCTAAGTTAGGTGCCAGTTCAATTCAGTTCAGTCACTCATTGGTATCTGATTCTTTGCAACCCCATGAATCACAGCACGCCAGGCCTCTCTATCCACCACCAACTCCTTGAGTTCACTCAAACTCATGTCCATCGAGTCGGCAATGCCATCCAGCCATCTCATCCTCTGTCGTCCCCTTCTCCTCCTGCCCTCAATCCCTCCCAGCATCAG
>SJYX01021315.1:100159-111050 GCA_006410675.1 Oreotragus oreotragus | reverse complement strand
CTTGGACTGCAAGGAGATCCAACCAGTCCATTCTGAAGGAGATCAGTCCTGGGTTTTCTTTGGAAGGAATGATGCTAAAGCTGAAACTCCAGTACTTTGGCCACCTCATGCGAAGAGTTGACTCACTGGAAAAGACTCTGATGCTGGGAGGGATTGGGGGCAGGAGGAGAAGGGGACGACCGAGGATGAGATGGCTGGATGGCATCACGGACTTGATGGACGTGAGTCTGAGTGAACTCAGGGAGATGGTGATGGACAGGGAGGCCTGGCGTGCTGCGATTCATGGGGTCGCAAAGAGTCAGACACAACTGAGAGACTGAACTGAACTGAACTGATATTTTACAACAATAAAAAAGACCACATGTGTTCATTTGTGCATGCAGATAATGTTAGTAGATGACTGAGTCTCTTTTTTATACTAACTGAAACTGTGAACACTGTTCTGAATCTTCTTTTATTCTGGTAACAACATATCTGAGAGAGAATTCCATATCAGCACATTATTTTAAATGGCTGGTTGATATTCTATGGTACAGGATACTAAACTTTATCTAAGCTACCTGTTGGCAGTGGTCATTTAATTATCTATAGTCTTTTGTTACAATGCACAGTGTGGCAACAACAACAAATTCTCTACAATAAAAGGTACACCGGCTGACTCTGAGCACCCAGCCCGCCAGGTCCAGGGCACCTGGGCCTCGGTGCCCTGCCACAGCCAGGAGCGTCCACCCATCCGGTGGGCATTAAACTCAGAAGATGTCCGTATACAAAGACCTGGGAGTGGAGAATAGTGACTCAAAAAACAGAAGGTTGGTCCCCAAACTTCAAACTTCTGCAGTCTCAGCTCCAAATGAAGAAGGCAGCTCTCACTCAGGCGAAGAGCCAGGGGACAATACAAAGCACTGTCCTTGCCCCAGTCATCCACTGACTTCAGGCGAAGTGGCTCTTCGGATGAGCAGCAGATCCGGGACACCCCACCGCACGCAGCCGCGGGCCTCAGGGATCCTGTTCGCAGTGGGTTTTCTGCAGGAGAAGTTTTGATCCCTGCAGCTGAGGAATACGATCCAACGTTTGCTAACGATTATGAGAAAGTAGTGAGGGGCCAAAGAGAGGAGCGACAGAGGCAGCGGGGGGTGGAAAGACGGAAGAGAGAGAAAACAGGCATAAAGCCAGACATGAAGCTAGTGGGTTTTTCAAGTAGGAGATCCAGATTGATGAACATGCATATTATGAGTGAGAGAGAAGTATGAGCGGAGCTGCCACTGCACCACCCGCTTCTCTTGTAGAGAAAGAGAAAGAGTTATCCAGAGGCTTTCCTTATGAAGAGGATTCAAGACTCGGCTCCCAGTCTTCCAAAGCTCCTATCTCTCCCCCAGTGTATGAGCAACAAGACAGGCCCAGATCCCCAACTGGCCCCAGCAACTCCTTCCTCGCCAACATGGGGCGGGTTGGTGATGGGCGGGGGAACAGGGCACAAACAATAACACAGAAAATCATGCAGAAGTATGGCTTCTTGGGAAGTGAGCCGGGCCTAAGCACGATGCTGTCAGTGGAGACGACCAGAAGGCAGAAAGGCAAAATCAGCATGGGTGACGCCACTCAGAAAGATGCAGCCAGGAAGTCAGACTCAAATTGACTAACTGAAATACTTGTGTCCTACTAAAGTGGTCCTACTAAGGAACATGGAGGAAGGCATGGCAACCCACTCCAGTTTTCTTGCCTGGAGAATCCCCATGAACAGAGGAGCTTGGCATGTGGTTCATGGGGTCACAAAGAGTTGGAGGCGACCGAGCAACTAAGCACAGCACAACACTAAGGAACGTGGTTGGTGCAGGAGAGGTAGTTGAAGATTTGGAAGCTGAAACCAAGGAAGAGTGTGAAAAATATGGCACAGTTGTAAAATATTTGAAAATCCTGGAGCCCCTGATGATGAAGCAGTAAGAACAGTTTTAGAATTTGATAGGGCTGAATCGATGATTAAAGCTGTTGTTGATCCAAAGGGGAGGTATTTTGCTGGATGGGTGGCCAAAGAATATTTCTACAATTTGGATAAATTCAGGGTCTTGTATTTGAAAGAACAAGTTTGATTTGAAAACTAGAGTTTGAGTCATCTCCAATGAGCCTTCAACAAGCTGCAGACTGAGCAGAGAAGAACAAGGCGATAGGCAACCTTCATGGCTGAGGGTGCAGAGCTTCTGGGAAGAATTCTAAGATATTCATCAACTGATCCCTTTTTTATTTTGATTGAAAGAACAAGTTTGATTTGAAAACTAGAGTTTGAGTCATCTCCAATGAGCCTTCAACAAGCTGCAGACTGAGCAGAGAAGAACAAGGCGATAGGCAACCTTCATGGCTGAGGGTGCAGAGCTTCTGGGAAGAATTCTAAGATATTCATCAACTGATCCCTTTTTTATTTTGCGGCTTTTTGATATAGTATAAAAATCCTTAAAAAAACAAGGTATACAATAGTTCTTATTAGTCAGGATAGGCTTCATAACATGATACTGAAAAAAACAAACCCCAAATCCTTTATTGACCTCCCAGGTTCTCTTAATACAAGAGTTTCTTTCCTCCACAGGTGACATGTCCGGCAGATATCAGCAATGGCTTCTTTCCACACAGCTCCACCATCTTATTCTTCATCATCTAGAAGACATAGCCTCCCTCCTTATTCACTGGGATTCCCACAGTCTCAACCCGGAAGGAGATACATCACATTAGCCGGGACTAGTATTTTCTCCCTCTCAACTGAAAGGTGGCTGAAAAAAATGTAGGAGAGTAAAATAAACTATTTCAGCATCTCTTCCATACTTCAGTTTCACAAGTAGAATTAATTTCCTCATTAAGGTAAGTCCAAAATTTACAAATTATTTCAAGAAGGTTTTTTTTTAACTCTCAAGTGATTACATTTCATTCAACAAACATTTATATCACTCTTGATGAAAGTGAAAGGGGAGAGTGAAAAAGTTGGCTTAAAGCTCGACATTCAGAAAACTAAGATCATGGCATCTGGTCCCATTACTTCATGGGAAATAGGTGGGGAAACAGTGGAAAAAGTGTCAGACTTTATTTTGGGGGGCTCCAAAATCACTGCAGATGGTGACTGCAGCCATGAAATTAAAAGAGCTTACTCCTCCTTGGAAGGAAAGTTATGACCAACCTAGATAGCATATTCAAAAGCTGAGACATTACTTTGACAACAAACGTCCGTCTAGTCAAGGCTATGGTTTTTCCAGTAGTCATGTATGGATGTGAGAGTTGGACTGTGAAGAAAGCTGAGGACCGAAGAACTGATGCCTTTGAACAGTGGTGTTGGAGAAGACTCTTGAGAGTCCCTTGGATTGCAAGGAGATCCAACCAGTCCATTCTAAAGGAGATCAGCCCTGGGTGTTCATTGGAAGGACTGATGCTAAAGCTGAAACTCCAATACTTTGGCCACCTCATGTGAAGGGCTGACTCACTGGAAAAGACCCTGATGCTGGGAGGGATTGGGTGCAGGAGGAGAAGGGGACAACAGAGGATGAGATAGCTGGATGGCATTGCCGACTCGATGGACATGAGTTTGAGTGAACTCCGGGAGTTGGTGGTGGACAGGGAGGCCTGGCGTGNGGCAGGAGGAGAAGGGGACGACAGAGTATGAGATAGCTGGATGGCATTGCCGACTCGATGGACATGAGTTTGAGTGAACTCCGGGAGTTGGTGGTGGACAGGGAGGCCTGGCGTGCTGCAGTTCATGGGGTCGCAAAGAGTCAGACATGACTGAGCGACTGAACTGACCTGAACCATATGCTGAGTGCAGGAACATGGTGAAAGTGAAGTCGCTCAGTCGTGTCCGACTCTTTGCGACCCCATGGACTGTAGCGTTCCAGGCTCCTCTGTCTATGGGATTCTCCAGGCAAGAACACTGGAGTGGGTTGCCATTTCCTTCTCCAGGGGATCTTCCCAACCCAGGGATGAAACCCAGGTCTCCCGCATTGCAGGCAGACGCTTTAACCTCTGAGCCACCGAACATATTTGCTGAATAAACAAATGTATGATCCCTAATTATACTAGTAATTGCTATCTACCATTTCTCTCAGAGCAGTCCAACTGCTAGAAATGAATATGAAAAGAATAAGAAATGACTCTGTCTTCTCACTTAGCCACTTGACCAGAGCCCAAATTAACTAAACTTCCTAGCTGAGAGCAACCCTTGACCATCAGGAGAAGAACCAGGAGTCTGACTAAGCTCTAAGCTACAATTAAGCCATGATTATTGCCCAATTCAAAATACTCATTGCTTCAAGGTCAATCCATGAGCCATAGCTGGCACTTAAAACACTTCAGCTTACAGCTCATATTTGCATTCTGCACAAACATTATGCACAGGTAAAAGAAGAGAATACGATTCAGCTTAATCCAATAGTTAATTAGCAACACCTGCACCAAGACACTATTAGCATCTTACTATTAGGTTACTGTTTGCCTTAAAGGATAAGTGATTATGCCTGTCAAATTATGACAGGACTTGCTTCATTTTTTAGTTCATGTTTAAATTTAAATGCCATATTTTTTAAGGTCCTACAAAATGTTTAGATATGACATTGCTATTTTTGAACGGCTGTTAGAGATTTCAGTTCAATGACAGAATTACAATTCAATGCCTAGGAAACTTAAAAGTTGTATTTACATGAATAAGCATATCCTTTTAATTATTAGTACCAGAATATTCCTTCTAATCAGTCTCCCTGTTGTCCCTAAAGTTTGAGTTTATATCTAGTGCCTAGATATAAACTCAAAAGGTAGGAACATGTGCTAATGCTCAAAATTTTATGCATATGCCTAAAAAGATTGCCCAGCATATATAAGTGCTCAATGTATATTGGTTTAATTAATTCATCTTCTGCATCTCTGTTGATGACTCTCAAATTTCCACTTCTAACCACTCTCCAAGCTCCTGGCTTCTGTTCACTTACAAAATATCTTTCAGTATGTCACTATTCTACAGACAATATATGCTCTACTGTGATACAGTTGTAATTATTTTCTAAGTTAACAGTCATTCAGATCAAGATCAAGAGTTCACAGTATCCCTGGTCCACATGTGAGGAAAATCTTTCTTCTGCTAGAGAGAGGTGGCTAAGGTGGCGGAGTAGGAAAACCCTGAGCTCACCTCCTTCCAAAGGCACGCCAAAGCTACAGCTATTTACAGAGAGATTATCTAAGAAAGTCAGCTGAAGACTAGCAGAAAACTTCTTCTGAACCAGCTAAGAACCAGAACCAGCTAAAAAGAAAGACAGGTAGGAGAGGCATAGAGACAATACAGTCAAGATCCGCAGTCCAGTTAGGCAACTCGCAGATGAGACGATAATTATAATTACAAAAATTCTCCCCAAGGAGCACGAGGTCTGCGCCCACATTGAGCTCCCAAGACCAGGAGTCATGCACCAGGAAAACAGGCCCCCAGAACATTTGTCTTTGAAAACCAGTGAGGCTTACTTTTAGGAGAGCCAGACAAGATCCGCAGTCCAGTTAGGCAACTCGCAGATGAGACGATAATTATAATTACAAAAATTCTCCCCAAGGAGCACGAGGTCTGCGCCCACATTGAGCTCCCAAGACCAGGAGTCATGCACCAGGAAAACAGGCCCCCAGAACATTTGTCTTTGAAAACCAGTGAGGCTTACTTTTAGGAGAGCCAGAGGGGTGTGGGAAATAGAGTCCACTCTTAAAGGGTGTGCACAAAGCCTCACACACCCTGAGACCCAGGGCAGAAGCAGTAAGCAGGAAAGACCCTGTGTCAGACTCACTTGTTAAATATTAGAGAGCCTCCTAGAGAGGCGAAAGTCGACTGAAACTCACGCTGGGGCCACAGACTCTGGAAGCAACCATTTTTGGAAGCTCATTTCACCATGAAGACACTGATGCTGTTAAGCACCATTTTGAAATCCTCCCTCTAGCTTATTAGTGTTAGGACCTGGCCCTGCCCAACTCTTGGTCATCACCAGCCCTGGGATGCCCTAGGCTGGGTCTCCACCCACCAGCAGGCTAACTGCTATAGGATTCCCTGAACACCTAGCCAACCTGGGACTCAGCCCCATCCACCAGAGAGCCCAAGACCTACCCCCATCCACCAACAAGTCTATTAGCCCCAGGACCCAGGGGCCACCATGGCTAGCTGTCAGATTGGCCCCTCCACCAGCAGGCTGACAGCAGGCCCCGGACAACCACACCTCATAGACAGCCAAGTCACGACCCATTACCCACCAGCATGCCAGGCCCTGGCCACATCCAACAGTAGGCAAACACAAGCTCAGAACAATTTTGCCCCCTCAGCCAGCATGGCAGAATCTGGTGCCATGTACCAGCATGCTGNCAAGTCACGACCCATTACCCACCAGCATGCCAGGCCCTGGCCACATCCAACAGTAGGCAAACACAAGCTCAGAACAATTTTGCCCCCTCAGCCAGCATGGCAGAATCTGGTGCCATGTACCAGCATGCTGCGATCAGCTCTGGCTCACCCCAGATTACATAGCCAGCCATGTCAACAGTTGACCTCCTCTACCAGCAGGCTGATACTAGTGCTTGGACCCCAAGCCCAGCAACCAGATACTAGGGGACACAGCTCTCCCCAGCAGTAGGCCAACATGAACCTGAGGATCCCCAGAGTTTCATAGCCGGTCACTTTGTGTCCTGGTACCACTCGCCTGATAGCCAATACCAACACAAGGACTTCTGTGGACATGCAGTCTGCTACTCCAGGACCCAGTCTCACCTATCACTGGACTCCACACAAGGCAGAGCCTGGCAACCAACCAGACCAAGGGCCAGTCACATCTCCAAGTACTTCCACACTGGTCAGCCCCACCACAACATAAAGACCCACGCAGCCCACAGAGAGGGCACTCCTAAAGCATGTAGCCCTGGTGGCAAGAAGAGAGTACATTGCTGGGATCCATAAGATGTTTCCTACACAAGGCCCATTTTCCAAGATCAAGAAACATAAACCGACCTACCAAACACATAGAAATAAAAATATCACATTGGGCAAAATGAGGCAACAGAGAAATATGAAGATAAAACCCTAGAAGAAGAATTAAATGAAATAGAGATAAGCAACCAATCTGATAAAGATGCTCACAGAACTCAGAGGGAAAAATGGAAAAGCAGAGGGAGTAGTTAGGAAGTTTTAACAAAGAGTTAAAAAAATATAAAAAACAACCAGACCTGGATGAAGAATACAACTGAAATTAAAAAATACACTGGAAGGAATCAACAGTAGATTAGATGATACAGAGAAATGAATTAGCAAATTGGAACACACTAGTGGAAATCACTGAAACTGGACAGTGATTTTAAAAAATGAGGACACTTTAAGAGACCTCTGGGACAGCATCAAAACATTCACGTTATAAGGATCCCAGAAGGAGAAGAAAGAGAGAGAAAGGGGCCAAGATATATTTGAAGACATAATAGTGCATAACTTCCCTGGCCTGGGGGAGGAAATGGACATCCAGTTCCAGGAAGTACAGAGAGGAAGTACAGAGTGTCAAACAGAATCAACCTAAAGAGGACCAAATCAAGACGCATTGTAATTAAAATGGCAGAAGTTAAAAATAAAGAGAGAGTATTAAAAGCTGCAAGGGCAAAACAACAAGTTATGTGCAAGGGAACTTCCATGAGACTATATGCAGACTTATCAACAGAAACTGCAGGCCAGAGGGAATGGCAAGATACTCCATGTTTTTAAAGTGTTAGCACTTTTATAAAGTGATAAAAGGAAAAAAATGACAACTGAGAATACTCTACCCAGCAAGGCTTTCATTCAGGTTGCTTTCATGCAACCTTGTGTATTGTTAGTGGGAATGTAAATTGGTACAGTTGTATAGAAAACAGTATAGAGATTACTCAAAAAATTAAAATTAGAACTACCATATGAGGGGAAATTAGATGAAGGTAGTCAAAATGCACAAACTTTCAGTTGTAAGGTAAGTACTAGGGATGTAATGTACAACATAATAGGTATAATTAACCCATTATATATTATAATGAAAATTGTTGAGAGTAAATCCAAAGAGTTCTCATCACAAGAAAAAAGTATATATATTTTTCTATTTCTTTAATAATGTATCTATATGAGATCATGGATGTTAACCAGACCTGTTGTGGTAATTATTTCATGATGTATTAAATCAAATCATTATGCTGTACCTCTTAAATTTATACAGTGATCTATGTCAACTATATCTCAATAAAACTGGAAGAGAAAAGCTTTCTTCTTCTAGTCCTGGAAGCAGTATCATGTATGAAATGGGTTTTAGAAAACTAGAGTCTTAACCTAGAACCAGAAAGAGGGTTTTTGAAATCCAAGAACCTCATAAAATTCATACAAAATTTGTGTCTTTTTCTCTGGGTAGGAGTGGGTTGTACCTATGATATTGGCATGTTGGCAATCCCAGCTGCAGCAGAACATGTTTGTAGTGGCAGCGTAATGACAATGATGGTTTATCTAGGTCTATGTTCACGGTGTCCACTCAGAGTTGGTGGCGGTTGCTACAGGACCATATGGGCAGTCAGGGCCAGTTACATAATTCACAGGGCTTAATGCAAAATGCAAATGTGAAGGTGTTCAAAAAAGCAATCCAAAATGGTAACAATAGAGCATTAAACGAAATGTGAGCCCTTCAGAACACTGTCCCCTGGGCTCAAATTGCAAGCCCAGGAGCAGGTTCTATTTGCAGTGTGGGCAAGGTGAAGATGGTGGTTGCTATGGGTCCACATTTGTGAGGCCAGCCAGTCTTGATACTTGTTGCTGCGAGACCAAGTTAGTGGGGTGTTTCTGTCTGACCATGAACAGCCTAGCTCCTCATGACACTGCCCACCAGGTTCTACTATTTTCAGGTGCCAGATCAGCTAGGAATCCTCATCCACCATCATTTGATAAACACAGGTTTACTAGGGTTTGCTATAAAATTGAAGGAGCTGCTCAGCAGGCAGTTCCCCTTTCTCATTACACCTTCAGGAAAACCAGGAGGATGCTGGACAGATGCATCATGGCAACATTGCCTGGGATTGACCAGGTCATGTTCCAGTAGGAGACTGGCCATCCCATCCTGTATGTGGGCTCCATGTGGAAGAACTGGGAGTAGCTGAAGGAAGGTTTCTTTTTGGTGCTGACCCAAGGCAGATCCTGACTCAGAACTGCTTCTCTACCTTCACCCTGATGAAGCTGTGGCAGGGCAGCCTGGGCGTCAGACACATGCAGCACCTTCCTCCTCATGGGCTACAGAGTCAATGCCATTGTCTCCGGCTTCTGCATCTTCTAGTGAGGCACCTGGCCCTGACTGCACTCACCTCCTGGTAAAGAACCCACCTGCCAATGCAGGAGACATAAGAGACACGGGTTAGATTCCTGGGTTGGGAAAATCCTTTGGAGGATGGCAGCCCACTCCAGTATTCTTGCCTGGAGAATCCCATGGACAGAGGAACCTGGCGGGCTACAGTCCATAGGGCTGCAAAGAGTCAGACACAACTGAAGTGTCTCAGCACGCACGTATGCACTCACCTCTAAGCCTAGTGGACACTTTGTGCTGGAAGAGAGGAGGGGTTTTCTCCTTTTCCTTAAACACATACACACAAATAGAAGGAAATAAACACAGTTTACCCACTTCCCAAAAAATGGAGTGGAAGCTCTGGTTTCAACAGCACTAAATTCCAGAAATAGCAGTCCAAACTGCAGCTTAGAGTGCAACGTAACAGTGGATTCCTCACCAGACTCCTCTGTAGGGTGGCCTTGGACCTACAAGGCCTGGTTGGTTAATCTCAATTCCAATTCTACAACGCTCCCAGAGGTTCTGTGAGCTACCAAAGTCTGAAAATCATAAAGCCTCTTTTCCATTTCAAAATCTGAATTTTTTTTTAACTTATAACAGAAACCCCCAACTGATGTGTGGCTTATGTGGATTTATTGGGAAGGGAGATTTGGCCTTCATCAGATTCTTTCAGAGGTTCTCTGCTTCAGAACCAAACCTAACTGAATTTCAGTGACAACTCTATGCCTTCCTTGCTTCACATCTTACTTCCCTCTTATATAAACAGACATAATAAAATCTGCTTTGCAGTGTTTTCTGAGGAGTAAGAAATAATTCAAGGAGGAACTGTCTGGCATACATGTACTTCATCAAGGTTAATTCCCTTTCTCTAGACTCACTTAAACCATAAATAAAACTTGTTTCACATTAGAAAGGGGGTCATAAGGTAGAGTTAAAAGACAAAGATGAGTGATAGCATAAACATATTTAATATATGTAAAAATAATGAGGTATCCTAAATTTGCTAAACGTGTTTTGAAAATACAAATAAAATCTACAGAAAACTAAGATGAGATTAAAGGCTTCTATAAACAATACAGGGAACAATTAAACAAGAAATTGGGAATAAAAATTAAATAGCATTATAGGGACTTAGTATGCAGGTCAGGAAGCAACAGGTAGAACTGGACATGGAACAACAGACTGGTTCCAAATCACAAAAGGAGTACATCAAGGCTGTATATTGTCACCCTGCTCATTTAACTTATATGCAGAGTACATCATGAGAAACGCTGGACTGGAAGAAACACAAGCTGGAATCAAGATTTCCGGGAGAAATATCAATAACCTCAGATATGCAGATGATACCACCCTTATGGCAGAAAGTGAAGAGGAACTAAAAAGCCTCTTGATGAAAGTGAAAGAGAAGAGTGAAAAAGTTGGCTTAAAACTCAACATTCAGAAAACAAAGACCATGGCATCTGGTCCCATCACTTCATGGAAAATAGATGGGGAAACAGTGGAAACAGTGTCAGAGTTTGTTTTGGGGGGCTCCAAAATCACTGCAGATGGTGACTGCAGCCATGAAATTAAAAGAC
>SJYX01021315.1:63832-76241 GCA_006410675.1 Oreotragus oreotragus | reverse complement strand
TTAAATCTATTTCTCACTTCCACTGTATAATCATAAGGGATTTGATTTAGGTCATACCTGAATGGTCTAGTGGTTTTCCCTACTTTCTTCAATTTCAGTCTGAATTTGGCAATAAGAAGTTCATGATCTGAGTCACAGTCAGCTGCCAGTCTTCTTTTTACTCACTGTAAAAAGCTTCTCCATCTTTGGCTGCAAAGAATATAATCAATCTAATTTCAGTGTTGACCATCTGGTGATGTCCATGTGTAGAGTCTTCTCTTGTGTTGTTGGAAGAGGGTGTTTGTATGACCAGTGTGTTCTCTCGGCAGAGCTCTGCTAGCCTTTGCCTTACTTCATTTTGTACTCCAAGCCAAATTTGCCTGTTACTCCATGCAATTTCCTACTTTTCCTACTTTTGCATTCCAGTCCCCTATAATGAAAAGGACATCTTTTGGGGGTATTAGTTCCAGAAGGTCTTCTAGGTCTTCATAGAAACATTCAACTTCAGCTTTTTCAGTATTATTGGTTGGGTCATAGACTTGGATTACTGTGATACTGAATAGTTTGCCTTGGAAATGAACAGATATCATTCTGTCATTTTTGAGACTACACCCAAGTGCTGCATTTTGGACTCTTTTGTTGACTATGAGGGCTACTCCATTTCTTCTAAGGGATTCTTGCCCACAGCAGTAGATACAATGGTCATCTAAGTTAAATTCACCCATTTCTGTCCATTTTAATTCACTGATTCCTAAAATGTCAATGTTCACTCTCGCCATCTGTTTGACCGCTTCCAATTTACCTTGATTCATGGACCTAACATTCCCTCTTCCTATACAATATTGTTCTTTATAGCATCGGACTTTACTTTCATCACCAGTCACATCCACAGCTGGGTGTTGATTTTGCTTTGGGTCTCTTTATTGAGCACCTACTAACCAGGGGAATTCATCTTTCAGTGTCATATCTTTTTGCCTTTTCATACTGTTCATGGAGTTCTCAAAGCAAGAATGCTGAAGTGGTTTGTCATTGCCTTCTCCAGTGGACCACATTTTGTCAGAATTCTCCACCATGACCCATCCATCTTGGGTGGCCCTACATGGCATGGCTCATAGTTTCATTGAGTTAGACAAGGCTGTGGTCCATGTGATCTGTTTAATTAGTTTTCTGTTATTGTTGTTTTCATTCTGTCTGCACTTTGAGGGTTAAGGATAAGAGCCTTATGAAAGCTTCCTGATGGGAGAGGCTGATTGAAGGGGAAACTGGATCTTATTATAATGGGCGGGGCCATGCTCAGTAAATCTTTAATCCAACTTTCTGTTGCAGGGTGGGGCTGTGTTCCCTCCCTGTTGTTTGACCTGAGACCAATCTAGAGTGAAGGTAATGAAGATAATGGCAACCTGCTTCAAAAGGTCCTGTGCACACACTGCCGCACTCAGTGCCCCTGAACCTGCAGCAGGCCACTGCTGACCCATGCCTCCACCAGAGACTCCTGGACACTAACTCACAGGCAAGTCTGCATCAGTCTCTTGTGGGGTCACTGCTCCTTTCTCCTGGGTCCTGGTGTGCACAAGGTTTTGTTTGTGCCTTCCAAGAGTCTGTTTTCCCAGTCCTGTGTAAGTTCTGGTGGCTCTGTGGTGGGGTTAAAGGTGACCTCCTCCAAGAGGGCTTATGCCACACCCAGGTCAGCTGCGCCCAGAGCTCCTGCCCCTGTGGCAGGCCACTAGTGAACCATACCTCTGCAGGAGACACTCAAACACTCAAAGGCAGGTCTGGCTCAGCCTCTGTGGGGTCTCCTGGTGCACAAGGTTTTGTTTGATCCCCCCAAACATCTCTGGTGGGTATGGGGTTTGATTCTAAATGTGATTTTGCCCCTCCTACCATCTTGCTGGGGATTCTCCTTTGCCCTTGGATGTGGGGTATCTTTTTTTGGTGTCCCCAACATTCTCCTATTGATGGTTGTTCAGCAGCAAGTTGTGATTTTTGGGTTCTCGCAGGAGAAGATAAGTGCACGTCCTTCTACTCTGCCATCTTGGCACAAATAACAGAAATTGATCAGAAAGGTATAGGAATTGCTCAAGGTGTTGTTAGGAGGTAGAAAGTCATACTTGGCATAGAATTATTAAAAGTGGCTTGTATTCCAATGTTTCACATGTCTCAATATTGCAATGAAAACTCTGAAAAAGCAGAAAACAATACAGTATTCAGTTTCCAGTTCTTCCATTAAATAGTACACCTGCATTAGGTTTTTTTTGTGGATTGAAGTTTACAATCTATTTAGAGAGATTAAGTTCTCAGACATAAACCATTAATGCAAAGTACTTCACATAGGCACAAGGGGTTAAGTGCTGTATATGTGGCACAGACTGTGAGCTGAGAAAAGGAAAATGCTGTGAGGTACCCAGTGAGGTTCATGGACAATATAGGACATAAGCTGTGTCTGGAGAGATAAATATAATTTGCATTGATAAAGTGATGTCAGAAAGATTTTGCAAAAGGAAGAGGCATCATGAGTCAATGTGCAAGTATGGCAATCCAGGCAACCATGGTCTACCTTGCTGCCAGGGGATTCACATGAGGGAACAATGGGACATAAATGTGCAGAAAGAGTTCAAGGTCAGATTTCAGCAGTCATGACAAAACAGCCAAAGGAATTTGCATCTGATCAAACAAATAATAAGAAACCATTAGGGGTTTTGCACAAAGGTTGTCAAAGCAAGAGAACGAAAGAAGCATTTAGAAAAGGAAAGAAAGCATTTATTTTCCAAGAGGGCAAAAGAATCGGACTTCAGAAGTGGCTGGCCAAAGTATTTAAATTTAAAAGCTACAGAATTACTCAGGTTACCAAGTTTACGTAATTCTGTCCATGAAGGAAACACAGCAGTTTTCTCATATGATCATCACATTCAAATGGTCATGATGTATCTTTGGACACCAACATGGCAAATAACAGGTATAAAATGATTTTCAGGAAATACTCAAGTTTTTGCTCTGCATGGGCCAAACCCAGTCAAGGTGGCCTTGTTATTTTTGGTATACGTCAGAGGGTTACATGTTTCCTCTGACTGTCATATAGGAATTGCTTAAGCACATTGGAAAGAGGGCAAAATGTCACTCTCAGCCTCTTCAGGATCAGTGCAGAATTTAAAGCCAATAAACTTGACACTGGTGTTCAGTCAGGTTGTTGAGATGAGCAAATGTCTCTGTAGGTCTGAGCTGCTTGTGTTTTCCAGCTTCACCACAAAGAAACTGAGGCAGAAGTGTCACTGCCAGGCTCAATAACATATCCCACTGGGCCACGGTATGCAGTTGACAGCGTGGCTGTCTGTTCCACTTCCCCAGCCCTTCTGATTAGGCTGCTGAATCATTTCACTTCTCATTCAGTAATAACTAACAGTGAATTAATTCAAGTGTGGGTGTTTTGGAGTTGCTATCAACAAGACAAATGATACAAGCCTCACCAGCAGGGCCCATAATTCAATTATTCTTAATTAGGCAGTGCTAATCTGAGGAGGAGCCATCCTGCAAGATCACAGATGCCTCCCTGGATATATCAGCATTATTGTCAGAGCATCTGCCTCCTTTACTGCTCATTCCAAAACATATGATTTACTTCTTATTATATTGTGGGGTTTTCCCCCTTGAACCTGGAATGTGCAGTTGGTGTCTTATTATTACATTTTTCATCCGGCCACAGAAGGAGCAATGTGAGGTTACAAATATGCCTCGGTGGTATCATACCAATTCAGCCATTAAGAGAGTCCCATTATTTCTGCCTGGCTCCATCTGCTACTGTGCTGATGGGATGAATCCCGTTTTAAAATCTTGACAGTATTCATTTGGTCTTTACTACACAATGGACTATTGTTCAATAACTGTTAAAAACACAAGAATTCTCTACAGTATGTTGTATAAAGCAGAGAATTTTTCCCATATCTGTTATTCAAAGTTGCAGATTCAGACCTTCTCAGGTCTTCATTTGTGTCACGCAATGATTTTTTTCTAATGGAGTGCTGACTTGGATTTTTCTGTTATCTTGACATTGCTGTTAATTTAGTCGCTCTTTGTACTGATCTGACATACACAGCATTCAGTGCCAAAAGAGACACACAGCTCCACGACTCTGCAATTACAGTTGTGTCTGTAGACATATTTATACAACTGCATTAGGGCAGTGGGAGTTGGTAGTGGGAGTCAGAGGCGAAGAAAGAATAAATTACAGATGTTTGGGACTTGGAATAGAAAGGGGTTCTCAAAATGCTCCAAACAAAATGAACTTTTCTGATGCTTTTGCTTATATAAAATGCTTTCACTATTTTGTGAAATTATGAGAAACATGATTCAGTTCAGTCGCTCAGTCGTGTCTGACTCTTTGTGACCCCATGGCTGTACAGAACTGAGAATACTTCAAAGATGTTTTGCTCAACAACTGACATCTTAATAATTTCATTTTTAAAAACTAAATTATAAATTAATATGATGTAAATTGAAATACAAATAAAACTTCCCCTTTAAAAGTAATTTCTGAGTGGAAAGCTTGTCCTTCGAGTTTTTGTCTTCTCCCCACTTGAGGGCAGCTTTCCCCTCAGCTGGTTTGATGTAATTTTATTGAGAAGCACTGTGTTCTCTAGTAGGGTGGTAACCCTGAGGCAGAAGGAACCCTCTACCCAAACTGGATTCTGGAATGTCAATCACTAGCACCTTTAAGGTGTGTGTGTGGTATAATACATATACCATAAAATTTAACATCTCATCCATGTTTAAGTGGGCAGTTCAGTACCGACAAGTATATTCACACTGCTCTGCAACCCATGACCAGAATTCACCTCATCTTTTAAATCTGAAACTCTCTACCCATTAAACTATAATTCCCATTCCTTCCTACCCCCTCTTCTGGCATTTATGCCCTTTTAAGAAACCCCTGTTTCGTTTCCTTTCAGTGCTGCCTGTTTGATGGTCCCCACCAGTCTTCAATATGCCAGCAAATTTGGAAAACTCAGCAGTGGCCACAGGACTGGAAAAGGTCAGTTTTCCTTCCAATTCCAAAGAAAGACAATGCCAAAGAATGCTCAAACTACCGCACAATTGCACTCATCTCACACACTAGTAAAGCAATCCTCAAAATTCTCCAAGCCAGGCTTCAGCAATATGTGAACCGTGAACTTTCAGATGTTCAAGCTGGTTTTAGAAAAGGCAGAGGAACCAGAGATCAAATTGCCAACATCTGCTGGATCATCGAAAAAGCAAGAGAGTTCCAGAAAACATCCATTTCTGCTTTATTGACTATGCCAAAGACTTTGTGTTGATCACAATAAACTGTGGGAAATTCTTCAAGAGATGGGAATACCAGACCACCTGACCTGCCTCTTGAGAAACCTATATGCAGGTCAGGAAGCAACAGTTAGAACTGGACATGGAACAACAGACTGGTTCCAAATAGGAAAAGGAGTACATCAAGACTGTATATTGTCACCCTGCTTATTTAANNNTTTGACTGTGTGGATCACAATAAACTGTGGAAAATTCTGAAAGAGATGGGAATACCAGACCACCTGACCTGCCTCTTGAGAAACCTATATGCAGGTCAGGAAGCAACAGTTAGAACTGGACATGGAACAACAGACTGGTTCCAAATAGGAAAAGGAGTACATCAAGACTGTATATTGTCACCCTGCTTATTTAACTTATATGCAGAGTACATCATGAGAAATGCTGGAATGGAAGAAACACAAGCTAGAATCAAGATTGCCAGGCGAAATATCAATAACCTCAGATATGCAGATAACAACACCCTTATGGCAGAAAGTGATGAGGAACTAAAAAGCCTCTCACTGAAAGTGAAAGAGGAGAGTGAAAAAGTTGGCTTAATGCTCAACATTCAGAAAACGAAGATCATGGCATCTGGTCCTATCACTTAACGGGAAATAGATGGGGAAGCAATGGAAACAGTGTCAGACTTTATTTTGGGGGGCTCCAAAATCACTGCAGATGGTGACTGCAGCCATGAAATTAAAAGACACTTACTCCTTGGAAGGAAAGCTATGACCAAGCTAGAAAGCATATTCAAAAGCAGAGACATTACTTTGCCAACAAAGGTCCGTCTAGTCAAGGCTATGGTTTTTCTGGTGGTCATGTATGGATGTGAAGAAAGCTGAGCACCAAAGAACTGATGCTTTTGAACTGTGGTGCTGGAGAAGACTCTTGAGAGTCCCTTGGACTGCAAGCAGATCCAACCAGTCCATTCTAAAGGAGATCAGCCCTGAATGTTCTTTGGAAGGAATGATGCTAAAGCTGAAACTCCAGTACTTTGGCCACCTCACGTGAAGAGTTGACTCATTGGAAAAGACTCTGATGCTGGGAGGGATTGGGGGCAGGAGGAGAAGGGGATGACAAAGGATGAGATGGCTGGATGGCATCACCGACTTGATGGACGTGAGTCTGAGTGAACTCTGGGTGTTGGTGATGGACAGGGAGGCCTGGTGTGCTATGATTCATGGGGTTGCAAAGAGTTGGACACAACTGAGTGACTGAACTGAACTGAACCAGTTTTCTGCTTCTAGGAATGAACGGCGTTGGCTTTGCCAGCTTCCACTCTCTGCCCAAGCAGCCCTCTTAGCTTCGTCGCACTCATTCCATGCCTCTCCGCATCATTCCTCTCCTACTCAGTGCTCCCCGTTTCCTCCTTAGCATCCACAGTGGCTGGAATAGCTCTTCCTTCTACCCAGATTTATTTCCTTTTCGACTGACTCTGAGTTGACATTTTAAACACAAGTTTAAAACTTTTCTGAAGGCTGTGGTTGCTGAGTAGCCGTGGTAGCAGGGGTGTAGGCAGCTATAGCAAAGCAAAACTGAGACTGCGGAGACAATGAAAAGATGGCTGCCTCGAGCACCTGGACCAGAATTCATTCCTAAAACTACTTTCTTGGCCATTCTCCCATTAAGAGTCTTCAACCTTCCCTTTTCAACCATAGGTCTGTACTTCCACCCCCACTCGTTACTGATACTCCATCTTCTAGCCCATTGTTTACAAACAGCACTGCATACATGTGTCTGGAGAGATAGGAGGTGGGGGAAAGACTTCTGTGAGTACAAATTTAGACAATACTGCAGGCTCTTTTCCCCTCTTGGACATTCCCAATGTTCATGTGAATAATAAAAGCTCTGACAAGTATTGTAATGAAGAAATCAATGTAATTTCATCTAAAATGTTGTTCAGTTGCCCAGTCGTGTCCGACTCTTTGCAGACCCCATGGACTGCAGCACGCCAGGCTTCCCGGTCCTTCACTGTGTACCAGAGTTGGCTCAAACTCATGTCCATTGAATCGGTGACGCCATCCAACCATCTCATCTTCTGTTGCCCCCTTCTCCTCTTGTCCTCAATCTTTCCCAGCATCAGGGTCTTTTCCAGTGAGTCAGCTCTTTGCATAGGTGGCCAAAGTACTGGAGCTTCAGCTTCAGCAGCAGCCCTTCCGGTGGATATTCAGGACTGATTTCCTTTAGGAGGGACTAGTTTCATTTCCTTGGTGTCCAAGTGACTCCCAAGGGTCGTCTCCAGCACCACAGTTCAAAAGCATCAATTCTTCGGTGCTTTATGGTCCAACTCTCACATCCATTCATGACTACTGGAAAAACCATAGCTTTGACTGTACAGAACTTTGTCGGCAAAGTGATGTCTCTGCTTTTTAATATGTTGTCTGTTTGTCACAGCTTTTCTTCCAAGAAGCAAGCACCTTTTAATTTCATGGTTGCAGGCACTGTCCACAGTGATTTTGGAGCCCAAGAAAATAAAATCTGCCACTATTTCCATTTTTCCCCCATCTATTTGTCATAAAGTGATGGGACCAAATGTCTAAAATAGCCTTTTCCAAATTACTTGACTATGTACCTCATAACATGATGGTGAAAAACACAGGTTTTTGGAGTCATGAAGCTCTAGATTCCAGGACCAACTTTTCCATTTACAAGTTTCACCAAGTTACTTACCCTCTCTGGGTTTTGGTTTCAACCTCTGTGCAACAGGTTAAATAACATCTACATTTGTAAGGAAGAAAGGGGAATCCTATAAACTCAATTTCTATGATGACATGGATTCAAACAATTTTGATTCCATAGATTTAACCTAAATAGAATAGTAATAGCAAAAAAAAAAAAAAATCAGGATCAAAAACTAAAAGAAGCTAATGAAATATTCCAGATTAAAAGAGACTAAAGAAACATGACAGTGTCACACAGTGTACGTGTGTGGATTAAATCTTGAACCAGAAAAAAAAAAGCTATAACAGACATTATTGGGATGATTGATAAAATTAGAATATAGGCTGTATTTTAAACAAACAGAATGGTATACTTGTTACGTCTCCTTCTGGTTCATTTACGTCTTTGCTTTGGGCTGTGTGAGTCTTCACTGCCGCACGGGCTGGTCTCTAGCTGTGGTGCTAGGGCTTCTCACTGTGGCGGCTCCCCCTGTTGCGGGGAACAGCCGCTGCGTCTCTCGGGTCTCGGGGGTTGCAGTGCATGGCTCCAGAGCACAGGCTCAGAAGTTGGGGCACACAGGCTTAGTTGCTCCACGGTATGTGGGATCTTCCTGGGCCAGGGATTGAACCCATGTCTCCTGCATTGGCAGGTGGATTCTTTACCACTGAACCCCCAGGAAAGCCCGAAATTTCTCGATTTAAATTATTGTGCCATGGTTATAAAAGAGCATGTCCTTATGCCTAGGAAACACACGCTGAAGTAGTTCGGGTAAAGGAGGCATAATGTGTCCAACTTACTCTCTAATGGTTGAGGGAAGCCTCAGAATGCAAGAAGGGAGGTGGAAATGATAAAACAAATGCAGCAGAAGATTTAAGAATATACAGGAGTTCCTGGTGCTATTCTTGTAATTTTCTAGTTTGAAGTGAATCAAAATGAAAACCTACCTAAAATTCATGATAACATATATAATGGTTAGCTCAGGGCTCATCTTCTCAAAAACACCTTTGTGTATCTCCCACTGGCCCCTCCAGTTTGGCCTTCACCACCCTTCTTGCCCCAGTTTGATCTCTGGGGATCTGTCTTTGAGGCCTCTTTCAGTGGACTCTCTGCTTTCTGGTTTTCAACTGGATTTTCCCAGCAGGAGATGTTCTCTGGGTTCTGGCAACCCTACCACCCTGCTCTGCCCCTTTGGACTTAGTGATAATAGTTCCCCAGTGTTATGAGCCCTGGATATTCCAACATTTTGCGTTGTTTTCCCTAAACCTTGATCCACATTTGTAACTTGTTTCCCCATGTACTTCTGCTCAGTTACCCAATTTGAACATGCATCAGTATACTACCTAGACACCAGAGATAACAAGATGGTTGAACATAAATCATGTATTCTAACTGCTCACAATCCAAAGTAAAAATTGAATGCAGCTAAATAAAATGCACTGTGATACCCTCGGTCATAACCTGAATTACTCAGGCACCTCTCTTGCCCGGCCTTGTGGTTTGGAGATTAATCTTGCCTAAATGTTCTCCAGCTGTATTTGAGCCACCTTACAGACACCAGGAGCAGGGTCTTCGGTCTCTTCTGCTCTGGCCTCGTGTCCACGCACCACTGTGTTTGATGACAGTGACACATGTGCGATCACCTGCCGAGCCCAGTTAATGTGGTTT
Organism: Oreotragus oreotragus; assembly: GCA_006410675.1. Lineage (NCBI taxonomy): Eukaryota > Metazoa > Chordata > Mammalia > Artiodactyla > Bovidae > Oreotragus > Oreotragus oreotragus. The sequence continues at coordinate 66,623 of SJYX01021315.1, read as the reverse complement.
TCATTCATTTCTCAGAGGAATGATCTTCCCTCTAAATAGTGGGCACTAGTGGTAAAGAACTCACCTGCCAATGCAAGAGATGTAAGAGACATGGGTTCCATTCCTGGGAAGATCCCCTGGAGGAGGGCAGGGCAACCCACTCCAGTGATCTTGCCTGGAGAATCCCATGGACAGAGGAGCCTAGCGGGCTATGGTCCATAGAGTTGAAAAAGAGTCAGACATGACTGAATCAACTTAGCACACACACACAAATCAGAGAAAATGTAGTCAGTGTTAATAGAAATTACTAAAAGTCCTAGAATAATGGAATATTAAAACTTAAGACCTACCACTCTGCTCTGGAATGTCCTGGTGTTCTTCATCTAATTCACTCACTGCTTCAGTCAGTCACCAGAAGCAACCCCACCTAAACTTCCAGTGTGAAACAATTGAGAAGATGAACAGATCAAATAAATCTTTAAAATGATGGGAAACTAAACAGCCGTTAAAGATTAAAGATATGCTAAAGAGCTATATAGACAATAGTGTTTACAATGGTTGAAGTTAGAAAAATAGGTTAAGGAACTCCTTGTAGAGTATGAATTCATACTTCTGGTGGCTCAGACAGTAAAGCGGCTGTCTATAACATGGGAGACCTGGGTTCGATCCCTGGGTTGGGAAGTTCTCTGGAGAAGGAAATGGCAACCCACTCCAGTACTCTTGCCTAGAAAATCCCATGGACAGAGGAGCCTAGTGTCCATGGGGTCGCAGAGTCGGACACGACTGAGTGACTTCACTTTTACCGTATGAAAATGTATGTACTTACACACACACTATAGTCAAATTTGTTAACCTAGGAACCATGTTTCCCAGAAGCGCCTTCCCTGTCTGGGTCTGAGCTGGAGTCAGCAGCCACATTCTGAAGGAATTCCCAGTGAGATACAGTCAGACAGACTGACCTGGCAGCTTCCAACTTGTTCTAACTCTTCTCATTCCATGTCCATCTCCTGCTGCTGCCACAGCAGCCCCCATCCCAGCTCACCCCACAGAGGCAGAAGCTTCCCACAGACCTCACCACAAGTCTTGGCTTTTTTTGTGAGATGTAGTAGGGCTTCTCAGATTTCCTGCAGGCTTCAACTTATCCACCCACAGCACTGCTTCGGGAGAGCGGCTACTAGCTCTTTCTCAATCCTCCGACTCCCTTTTCTGGACTTTCATTTTTCCAGCTCCCCCCACAACTGGCTGAGTCTAATTACTATAATTAACTCCTCTTCTGTAACAAGCATGGTGACTCTGCTTCCCTGACTATACCCCGACAGAAACAACACATGAATGTGTGGAGGAAAACATCTGAGAAGATACATACCAAATGAAAACCCTCATTATCTCTGTATGTTAGGTTTTTTTTAACTTAATATATACTATCGGTTCCCATAAACTATGTTTCCCATGCTGTACAATATATCCTTGTAGCCTATTTTATGCATGGTAATAACCTCCTTCCCATGTATTACTCCTCTAACTTCCCTCTCTCTGCTGCTAACCATTATTTGTTCTTTATAAGTTTGTTTCTGTTTTATTCATCCATTTGCTTCACTTTTTAGGTTCCACATAAAAGTGAAAACATATAGTAAATACTATATGTTATGTCTTTCTCTGTTTGACTTACTTCACTAAGCATAACACTCTCCAGGTTCATTTACATACATATATATATATACATATAAAACATCTTTATCCATTCATCTGGTGATGGACATTTGCTTGCTTCCATACCTTAGCTAATGCTGCTATGAACATAGGGGTGCATGTATCTTTTCAAATTAGTGTTTTTGGTTTTTCCAGATATATACTCAGGAGTAGAATTGCTCTATCATATGGTAGTTCTATTTTTAATTTTTTTGAGGAACTGCTGCTGCACCAAGTTACAGTCCCACCAACTGCACACAAAGGTTCCCTTTTTACCATATCTTTGCCAGCAATTGTTATATGTGGTCTTTTTGATGATAGTCATTCTGACAGGCATGAGATGATAACTCATTGTAGTTTTGATTGACAGTTCTCTGATGATTAGCAGTGTTAAGCATCTTTTTATGTGCCTGTTGGCCATCTGGATGTCTTCTTTGAAAAAATGTCTATTCAGGTCTACTGCCCATTTTTTAAACTGACTTGTTTTTTGATAATTCAGTTGTATGAGTTGATTATACATTTTGGATATTAACTACTTATTGGTTACAACACTTACAAATATTTGCTCCCATTTATTAGGTTGTTTTTAGTTTTGTCAATGGTTTTCTTTCTTTCTTTCATTTTTGGTTGAGTTGTGTGGCTTGTGGGATCTTAGTTCCCTGGCCAGGAATTGAACCTAGGGCCACAGCAGTGAAGGGCCAAGCTCTAATCATTGGACCACCAGGGAATTCCCTATCAATGACTTTCTTTGCTGTGAAAAATCTTTTAAGTTTAATTAGATCCCATTTGTGTTTCCTTTGCCTTAGAAGACAAATCCATGAAAGCATTGCTATCGTTTATGTCAAAGAGTGTTCTGCTGATGTTTTCTTCTAGGAGTTTTATGGTTTCTGCTCTTACATTTAGCTCTTTAATCTGTTTTGAGTTTATTTTTGTTTGTGGTGTGAGAAAATGGTCTAATTTCATTCTTTTACAAGTAGCTGTCTCATTTTCCCATCATCACATTAAGAATGTCTTTTCTCCATTGTACAGTTTTATTTTCTTTGTCATAAATTAATTGGCCATAGGTGCATGGGTTTATTTCTGAGCTCTCTGTTTCACTGATCCATGATCTATGGTTTGTGCC
>SJYX01021315.1:36407-56695 GCA_006410675.1 Oreotragus oreotragus | reverse complement strand
AGAGTCCCAGGCAGGATAAACCCAAGGAGAAACACATCAAGACACATAATAATAAAACTGATGAAAATTAAAGACAGATAAAATATTAAAAGAAAGAGGGAAAAAGGACAAATAACATACAAGGGAACTCCCATCAGGCGCTCAGCAGATTTCTCAACAGAAACTCTGCAAGCCAGAAGAGAATGGAATAATATGTTTAAAGTGATGAAAGGGAGTGAGTGAGTGAGTGAGTGAGTGAAGTCACTCAGTTGTGTCTGACTCTTTGCGACCCCATGGACTGTAGCCTACCAGGTTCCACCATCCATGGGATTTTCCAGGCAAGAATATTGGAGTGAGTTGCCATTTCCTTCTCCAGGTGATCTTCCCGACCCAGGGATTGAACCCAGGTCTCCCACATGGTAGGCACTGTAGGCAGACGTTTTACCATCTGAGCCACCAGGGAAGATCTCAAGAACATTCTACCATGCAAGACTCCTCTTCAGAGTTGATAGAGAAATCAACAGCTTTCCAGACAAGCAAAAGTTCAGAGAATTCAGCACCATCAAACCAGCTTTACAACAAATGCTAAAGGAAGTCCTCTAGGCAGGAAAGAATAGAAAAAGACCTACTACAGAAAATAAATCAGAACAATTAAGAAAACGGTAACAGGATTATACATATTGATAATTACCTTAAATGTAAATGGATTAAATGCATCAACCAAAAGACATAGACTGGCTGGGTGGATGAAAATGTGCATGTATGCAATTTCATTACCACATCACTCTGCTTGATCCAAATTGTATGTAATTATTTTATATTGTTAGGTTAATCATGTTTCCATTATGACTTGCAATTGTAATTATCTTTTATTTTGGTCTGGCTATTGATTGTAAAAACTGATAAACGTCTTTTACTATTGTGATTATTTAACTATTACTCACTTAATATCATTGCATCATGACTGGTCAACAGAAAAATAAAAGAATTCTATATCACCAAAGTTACCATTTAATAGAAAACCCTGTAATCACTTTCTAAAATCCAGGTGTATGTCAGAATTACCTTGGAATTTTTTGAAAAACACAAATGCCCAGGTATTGCTTTTATTCACCAGAGATCCAGATATGTTTCTAATGAGCAGTGTGGTTTTTTTTTGTTGTTGTTGTTGTTGTTTGTTTGTTTTTTTGAATGGTCTAGCTGATCTTGGATTTTCTTTTTTTTTTTTAATTTTAATTTTTATTTTATTTTACAATACTGTNAAACCCTGTAATCACTTTCTAAAATCCAGGTGTATGTCAGAATTACCTTGGAATTTTTTGAAAAACACAAATGCCCAGGTATTGCTTTTATTCACCAGAGATCCAGATATGTTTCTAATGAGCAGTGTGGTTTTTTTTTGTTGTTGTTGTTGTTGTTTGTTTGTTTTTTTGAATGGTCTAGCTGATCTTGGATTTTCTTTTTTTTTTTTAATTTTAATTTTTATTTTATTTTACAATACTGTATTGGTTTTGCCATGCATTGACATGAATCTGCCACGGGTGTATATGAGCAGTATGTTTAAAAACAACTGGAGTATATTAGGATCTTATACTTTTATCTAGTTTGATTCACTTTTTCTATTTCATATTCTGTGCTNTCTATCAGATCTAGGCCCTTAAATCTATTTCTCACTTCCACTGTATAATCATAAGGGATTTGATTTAGGTCATACCTGAATGGTCTAGCGATTTTCCCTACTTTCTTCAATTTAAGTCTGAATTTGGCAATAAGGAGTTCATGATCTGAGCCACAGTCAGCTCCTGGTCTTGTTTTTGTTGACTGCTTACTTAATATCATTGTATCTTGATTTGTTAACAGAAAAATTATAGAAATCTGTATCACCAAAACTACCATTTAATAGAAAAACCTGTAATCCCCTGTTAAAATCCAGATGCACATCAGAATTATCTTGGAATTTTTTGAAAAATAGAAATGCCACATATTCCCTTTTTTCCTCCAAAGCTCCAGATATGTTTCTAATGAGCAACCATGTTTAAAAAGAACTGGAGTATATGATGATCTTTTACTTTTATCTAGTTTCACATTTTCTATTTTACATTCAGTGCTCCTATTTCATCTAGTTTATGTTTTCAAATTTCTTCACTCTCTTCATTTTTTAAATAAGGTTCTTTCCCAAGCCTTTATCAAGCACAGTAGGAAAGCTTCTGTATACATAAACATATAATATCTATATATACATAGTTTATAAAACTTATGAATTTTTGCCTAAATAAAAATTATGACATTTTGATTCCACTCTTTTTTTTAACTTAGGTTAAATAGAATGCCAGATTTCTAATTAAAAAAAAATATTCAACAAGCAACAAAGATTTACTGTAGTATAGGAAACTATAGCCAATATCTTATAATAGCCAATAAGGAAAAATAATTTCAAAAATAATATATGTGTATATGTATAACTGAATCACCTTGCTGTGCACCTGAAACACTGAAAGTCAACTAACTATATTTATAAAGCTCAATTATATATATATAGCTCGAAAATAATAATAAAATGAGTTTTGGTATCTAGGGGGAAAAAAGACATCAAGTTGTATACCTTATGTATATACAATTGTTTTTTGTCAAATATGATGCCAAAAGCTTGGCCTCTGTACACTTGGGCCAGACTGAACCTTAGAGTTGCTTATGTTTTTGTCAGGGAAATGTGGACACAGTGGGCTCCTGCCTCCCAAAATAGGAAAATACATCCTCGAGGCATGAGGACATGCCAACACAAAAGACACAAAGAGAAGAGAGAGAGAGAGAGCACGCATGTGAGGGAGAGGAGTCCCCTCACCAGGCCTTTTGGCTCCTCTTTTACATGTATTTTCCTTTATTTTTTAAATAAAACTGAGCTGTAACACTGATTCCTCTGAGAGCTGTAACACAGGTCCATCGTTTCAATTTTTTGTTGTGACAAGGCAGAACTGAGGAAATTACACACTCCCTTGACAGATACATCGTAGTATGGTAAGCACTACATTAGAGATAGGAACAAACTACTGAAAGATATCGAATAATTTCCCAAAATTATTTTATTTCTTATATTACATACTTCTCTAATTATTTTATGCTATTTTCTTCTTTTCATATGCATTCTGAATTCCTAAAAGATATTTATTCAAAAATGGCTAATTACAGTTTCAGTTCAGTTGAGTTCAGTAACTCAGTCGTGTCCGATTCTTGGCAACCCCATGAATTGCAGCATGCCAGGCCTCCCTGTCCATCACTGACTCCCGGAGTTCACTCAATTTCACGTCCATCCAATCGGTGATGCCATCTAGCCATCTCATCCTCTGTCGTCCCCTTCTCCTCCTGCCCCCAATCCCTCCCAGCATCAAAGTGTAGTTACAGTTTAGATGTTTGTTAATATATATTTTCTAAACATCTAAATAAAACATACATACGACCCTGTTTAGATGGACTGTTTCAAACGTAACTGATAAAAAATACTTCATGAATTTGTGATGTTGGGTTTTGTAATTATAGGGGAGCAGTATTTGCCACTCTACTATGTATCTCTTTGGCATATTGTTTTAAATCAGTTGTTTTCTGAGAAAAAACAGACCATGGAAGTGTTCAGAAAACCAAGTAAGAGTTTCTCTTTTGTAAGAAACATTTACATTTGTTAAAGAAATCTCCATTTCTAAGGGTGTCTTCCTCTTTGGTATCAGGAAGAGAAGGATGATCAAATATCTTTATCAATGGAAAAGACTTAAATCTGCCTAACAATCTTACTCTTGTTTATTGTGCTCTTCCTGGTAACCTGCCATAAATGACTGTTCTTCACACTCAATATTCTCTTTTGTGTTTAGCTGAGGATGCTATTTAAGATGAAGGTTTCAGTCATTTTGGCAAGTTTTTCAGTTTTCCTTGGTTTCTCCCATGTGTACGTGTTCTTGAACCTTTTTTTATTTTTATTTTTTCATTATCTCCTATTAATCTGTCTCATGCCAATTTAATTCATAGACCAACCAGAAGAACCTAGAAGGGTAGAGGAAAATTTGCCACCCCTCCAACATAATCTTAGATGTCAAATTGTTTAATAGAGGATTTTGTAGGCAAACCTAGGCATAACATGTATACAATATGAACTAGACGTTTAAGCCAGAGCATCATCCCAAGCTATATAAGGAAAAAAGTACTTGAGAAGTATCCTATAGTTTAATTAAATCTTGATTTCCAGCTAAAATTTTTTTTTCCCAAATGGATCTAAAAATTGCAAGTTTTTTGGCAATCACTGAGGCGTCTCCATCCAGATATGAAACTACCCCTGCTTTCCCCTCACTAAAAGGTCCTCTATCACAACAGGTGCATGGCATATATACTGCATCTTTCAGATTTTTTTAATGTCTTTATATTTTTATTTATTAGTTTTTTATTCTGTTATTCAGTGACATATGACTCATATTAAAAATTATTAGTTTCATTCACTTTGCACTACATCTTATGTGGTAACACGGACATTTGTTTCTCTAAATACATATGTTTTGATAATATAATGATGACCTAAGGGCTATCAAAATAGGACAACTGGGCTATTTGTAAAGGACCAACAAATGGTAAATGTGCAATTTATATAATGTAAGATCAAAGCTAAAACATACTTTGATTATGTTTTCATTTTATAGCAAGTATAAGTGAATGGGCAATGATGAGAGTTCCTCCATTGTAAAGTGCATGTATCATAAGCATGTAAAGCAGAGCTTCTTTTGGCTTTTTTCCATATTAGTAGTTGATATGTATTTTTTAAGGTTATTCTATATTGTTTTTTTTTTCTCCTTGTATGTATTACCAAGATGAACTTGTGTCCACCACAAATCTGCCATGCAGCAAAGCCAGTTTACTAACAGTAGGCTGTAGTGAAGAGAAGTACAGTGTTTATTTGCAGGGCATCCCCAGGTAGCTCACTGGTAAAGAAACCACCTGCGATGCAGGAGATGAGGGTTTGATCCCTGGGTTGGGAAGAACCCCTGGAGAAGGAAATGGCAACTCACTCCAGGATTGTTGTTTGACAAATCCCTTTGACAGAGGAATGTGGTGGGCTACAGACCATGGGATTGAAAGAGCTGGACATTGCTTAGTGACTAGACAACAACAACAAACAAGGAGAATGGGCAACTCATGCTCAAAGGACCCAAACTCTTTGATAGCTTTCAGTGAAGGATTCTGAGAGGCAACATTTGATGTGAGCATTGCAGCTTGTAGACGTTCTTCTGACTGGTTGATGATGTTGTAACAAGTGATGTTTTCAGAATTTAATCAATGTTCTGGTTCCAACCAGTATGGGGGTTCACTATGTGCTTGTGGTCAGCAGGTAGTCACCACCCTCCCTAGAGCAACTCAAAGATGTGTGTCAGATTGCTATATATGTCTCCAGAGGAGGAATTAGGNGATGATGTTGTAACAAGTGATGTTTTCAGAATTTAATCAATGTTCTGGTTCCAACCAGTATGGGGGTTCACTATGTGCTTGTGGTCAGCAGGTAGTCACCACCCTCCCTAGAGCAACTCAAAGATGTGTGTCAGATTGCTATATATGTCTCCAGAGGAGGAATTAGGACTCTTCCTTTACCACTGAACTAAGGTTTCCTGACTGCTTTTCCTTTGTTCTGTGTTTTCTCGCTTCCCTAACTGGTGACTACTTTACTTTGCTCTTTGGACTCAGTGAAGGCCCAGAAGACTAAAGCCTGTTTCACACAAAGAGGAGCTTCTGTACCCAAGAGAGCTCCAGAGGGTGATGCTCAATTTCGCTCTTCCCTTTTCTTTGACATACCTCAATCATGAAGTAGACAGGAGTAGAATAACAAAAGAAAGTTTTGGATGAAAATGTTAATCATAAACTTAGCCGTAGAACTCGGTTTTAGGAGTACTCAGTTTCATATGCTGTCAATTACTTCCTGTGAAGTCTNCTCCAGAGGGTGATGCTCAATTTCGCTCTTCCCTTTTCTTTGACATACCTCAATCATGAAGTAGACAGGAGTAGAATAACAAAAGAAAGTTTTGGATGAAAATGTTAATCATAAACTTAGCCGTAGAACTCGGTTTTAGGAGTACTCAGTTTCATATGCTGTCAATTACTTCCTGTGAAGTCTCATTCTTTCTCACTGGGTTTGGCACTTCACAGCTAAACATGTACACAGAAACATGCACAGTGAAAAATGCATAGGGGGCTTTTCATACTTAGCTGTCTAAAGGAAAAAGGACAGTATAATACCTAAGGCTACAGAAATTATACTTCAATTTTTGTGATTTTTTATTGATGAGAGTTTTTANCATTCTTTCTCACTGGGTTTGGCACTTCACAGCTAAACATGTACACAGAAACATGCACAGTGAAAAATGCATAGGGGGCTTTTCATACTTAGCTGTCTAAAGGAAAAAGGACAGTATAATACCTAAGGCTACAGAAATTATACTTCAATTTTTGTGATTTTTTATTGATGAGAGTTTTTATATTAAAATATATCAATTAAAGCATTATTAAGATAACTAAAAATAGCATGTAACAGAACAAAGAGATCTCATACTGAAAACAAAATTTGGGAACAATCTGACACCTAAAGCCTTATCCCTGTACCCAGAATAAGCTTGGCTCTCTTTTCTCCTTTAATATTGGATATCAAAATAAAGGTAAAACTCCATCAATTAATTTAAAATTTCCTCTAAGAAAATAGCCATCTAATCCTCATCTTAATATTATTGAAATCATATAAAAACACTGAACAGTAACATCTTATTTGTATAATTCTCCAGCCTGCATATCTGACTTTCTTTGAGTAATAGCTCAATATATATTTGTTGCAACTAGTGTAAGTATAGATGTGTATATACATATAAAATTACAGGGAAAACTATGTAAATATATATAAAACATATATTTTTAAAGCATTGTATATAATTATGCTATATATAATTTTTAAAATTTATAGGTTTTATATGAATAGTAGTTTTATAAAATGAATATAATTTGAGTAGAGTGACACACTCTATATTTAAAATATTCCCCATAACTCATACACCAGTTTTTTCTTATATATGTAAATAAATATTTAGTTAGGTAAGGATTTTTATGCAGTATAGAAAACACACACTTTCTCAAAACAAACAAACAAATGAGCAAAAATAGAAACCTAAGAAGTCAGGCTGCCTCCTTTCAACAGAGCCCTGAGAGCCAATTACTGTGAACGGGGCTAGTGTATCCTGACGAGGGGTGGCTCCTTGCCTCTGTGACAGCTGCTGGAAATCAGCCACTAGTGCCTCCAGGCCTGTTCTCCCAAAACCATAGGAGAAGGGGTAAGGGAACAAATACCCACAGGCATTAGGCTTTGTTATTCTTTACAAATATTTAATTCACAATATTCCAGTCTTTTCAAAAGTTAAGGAAATCATTTCAGTTTTACCACAAGAATCTTGTGTACAAACTAGCCCTGATCAAATTTAAGCAATTATAATGTACTAATTGCAACACAGAGCAGTGACAATGTCACTTGTTTTCATCCATGCCTGATTCTAGAGGCCACCTATCCCATTTCTGTACTTTAATGTCAACTCTCTCAATCAAGGAATATGCATTAAATGTGACCATTAATAAATGTGATTTATATTTACACAAAGAAACATAACTTCAAAGATAGTATAACTTATGATAGAATTTTGATTATAGCAAATAGCAGAAACACTTGAATTTCTCAATAGCAGCAACATTTCATCTTTTGATGGTAGGTTGGCATTTTAGAAGTAGCTGACATTTCTTCAAAGTCAAGCATGGAAAATAAGGTATGTGAATAATTTCAATAATGTTATCAAACCCAAGTTCATGTGTCCAAAGCACAGTAAGGTGAAACAAACTGAAATATCAGAGTTTGGAACAGACAAAGGTTTATTGCAGGGCCAAGCAAGGAGAACAGATGGCTCATGCTCAAAAGGCCCAAAATCCTGGGTGGCTTTACAGGCAAAATTTGGTGGTGGTAGTGGTGGTGGTGGGGTGGTTGTAACTTTCCTCTGATTGGTTGATGGTGAGGTAACAGGGTAATGATCCAGGAATCTCAGTCAACAGCCTTCGGGTTCCAACTAGTCTGGGCTTTCTTTGTCTGTGCTCAGCCAGTACTCTTGCCTGGAAAATCCCATGGACAAAGGAGCCTGGTAGGCTGCAGTCCATGGGGTCACAAAGAGTCGGACATGGCTGAGTGACTTCATTTTCACTTTTCACTTTCACGCATTGGAGAAGGAAATGGCAACCTACTGCAGTGTTCTTGCCTGGAGAATCTTACCAGGGACGGGGGAGCCTGGTGGGCTGCCATCTATGGGGTCGCACAGAGTCAGACATGACTGAAGCGACTTAGCAGTAGCAGCAGTAACAACCTTAAGATATCCTATACCTGACTGTAGCCCTGAGTTCCTGTGGAATAACTCAATGATTGTTATATACATATCTCTTGAGGAGGGGCCAGGTCCCTGTCTCATATTGCACTATTGTTTATTGATTGTCTTTCCTTTGTTTCTGCATTCTTTCACTCTTCTATTCAGTAACTATTGAATCTGCCCTTTGGAACTCAGAGAAGGTCTTGAAACATTATTTCTTCAAACAAGCAACAGGAAAGGCTTCTGTACCCAGGAGTGCTCTATAGGGTTCTACTTGCTTAGTCACATACTAAAATGCAATGACAACATTTTTCTTGGTTACCTAAAAACTGATAATTAAATGTCATTCCATCAAACCTAAAATAGACTGAAAACAAACAAAGTAAAAGCTCCAAACTGTGCAATGATATTTGTGAGAGTTAATCTAAAGATTATTGTGTACATGAAGTTGGTTCCCAATTTTTTTGGGGCGGGGAGGGGGAAGGAAAGCTAAAACTTAATTAGTTGCTCAGTCCTTTCCAACTCTTTGCAACTCCATGGACAGTAGCCTGTCAGGTTCCTCTGTCTGAAGAACCTGGTTTGATCCCTGTGTCGGGAAGATCCCCTGGAAAGGGAATGACAACCCACTCTAGTATCCTTGCCTAGAGAATCCCATGGACAGAGGAGCCTGGCGGGCTACAGTCCATGGGGTCGCAAAGAGTCAGACATGACTGAGCAACTAACTCTTTCAAAACTTGATTTAGGTTTCTTGACTGATTATTTGTCTGTTTGTTTGAAACTTTGCTACAACTTTCGATTCCTCCAAATAATCTAAAATAAAAATGTTTATTTTGTTGTCAGTATTAAATGCCTTTATTTGTTTGAGCAAATAGCTCAAGATCTTCACAACTGCTCTCAGATTTTCCCTTCACCTGGTAGATTCATGCCCCAATAGCATTCTTGGGGAAATGTAATTTGTCTATGGTTGACAAGTGTGTTATCATATATGTACTCATATCACTGTTTCCTTTTTCTTTCACAGCTCATCTCATAATGATAACTATTTATTTATAAAAGTATCTATAAAATATCTGCTTCTTCTTAGACTCTAAGTTCCAACAGGAAGCGATCTTAATTCTCTTGCTCACCGATATATATCTAGCACCTCGCATAGTTCTAGGCACCATGCTAAGTACTAGATACAGGTACTAGGCCATATTTCTATTTAAATTATTGTTAAATGAAAGTTATTTGTTGAATGAATAAGTAAATATTTACTTATTAAGTAAAATAATAAATCCTCATATATTCTAGATAATGGAAAAAGAGCATGGGTTATCATATTTGGGGAAATTTTAACTTTATTTCTTTTTTACCATTACCTAGATGTGTTTATAGAGGCAAATTTCTCAATTGTACTTTGAGATAGTCAAAACTTTACCAAAATGTCTTGAGGATATTTTAAACTTAGAACATATCCAGCAAATAAATATTAATAGAAAATAACTTCTAATTATATCACAATTTGAGGGAACATATCAACAGCAAATAAATTGCCATTCTGTGAACAAACAGCTAATATTCCTAACTGCTAATGAGAAACCAGTATAAATAAAATTCAGTATAAAATCAGGATTAGGAGCTCTTGCATCTGTGTCTAACAGACATGGACATTTTCCAAGATAACTTTAGCATTCCCCTCAGCTTGACTAAATTACACAGATTTTTTTTCCCATTATAGGTTCCTGACATTCCTTTTCTTATAATATTTACTTTAGAAAACGTGATTATAAATTACTCCTCTGCCTATTTGAAATGTATATAAATCTTCTTCTAACCTCTTGTCAGCTTTATTACCCACAGTATGTCTTTTGTCAAGGACCAGGAATCCTCTCTTTGAAATGCATTCATCAAGGAAGATAGCATCTTATTTCCTAGTCTCTGTGGGAGGGTAGGAGCCTAAGTTTGATGGGTACCAATTAGGAAACACAGTGACCTACTTAATCACTGAGAAAAAAACTCTGCAAACTCAGAAGTAACTCAATGGTCTTAACAGATCCCATTGATTAACCTCCCCTGTAAGGTCCTCTAGCATTTTTCTGCTAGTGGCTCAGTGGTAAACAATCTGCTTGACAATGCAGGAGATATGGGTTCAGTCCCTGTGTTGGGAAGATCCCCTGGAGAAGGAAATGGCAACCCATTCCAGTATTGTTGCCAGGTAAATCCCATGGGCAGAAGATTCTGGCAGGCTACAGGGTTGCAAAAAAGTCAGACATGAATTAGTGACTAAACAACAACAATTTTTCTGCTGGTTCACTCAGTACCATCTTTGCTTCAACAGAGATGAGTTTAGTTCTCCTTTACTGCAATAAACTTGAAAGCTTTCTTTAGCTGTGTAACTTTGTCCAGTACAATTTCTGCTGTGACAATTCAAACCCCATGTGAGGAATTTAGTAACCATGGGAACTAGAACAAGTTATGTGGCCCTTGAAGCACATATATTCTGATTGATAAAATGGGGATTACACGTATAATGTACTCAACACTAGTATGAGAATTATACACCTAAAGTTCTCAACATAAACCTTATGTGACATATTACAAGTACTGGCTTATTAATAATTAAATAATATACATCATTGTCACTGTATGATCTTGTATTATGAAATTGTTTTAGTATCTGAATATAAAACCAATATTCTCAAAATGAATTTTAGGTTGAAAATAACTGTGGGCATTTCAAACTTATGTGTAGCTATTTTTTCTTTAGGCTGAGAGTTCTGAGTGGCATACTCAAGGGATTCTTGAATGATTCAATAAACACTAAGTTTTCACAATTATTGAATTAACAGGAAAAAGGGAATGTGGGAACAGTAAAATGGGGGGAAAAACACAAAGCTATTTAGTTTCCCAGGCAGTTGATTTGGACACACATTAGCACTGTGATCCCAGTTTTTTTCAAGAATTGTGATCACATCAAAATTCCTTGAATCATAAGATCTTGAAATATAAGTCCAAATGTCTACGACAAACTGGTGTCAGAAAATATCATCAGTTTCAATTTAATAAGATATTCACAAAATTGAATTTCAGGAATCAGGACAGTAACATAGTGCCAAGCCAATTACTTTTTATCTCAGAGTTACGACAACAGACTGAAATCATTTTCCCTCTAGCTGCCTAAAATGGGTTACAGCTTAAGATGTTCATAGGTGGGTATTCATGATCTTAACTTAATCAATGTCTTCTTTAAATTCCAATAGTAAGTATTCTCCTCTCCTTTTCTCTCTCTTTTTGACAGAGTACACTTTGAAAATGTCTTAGTGGGATGATCTTAACTATTTCTTTAGAAATTGCTGATCTTACTACATTTTTCATAACAGTACACCTGTGTTACACAAACAGCAATGTGTAATCAGACTCATATTTTCAGATAAGCACTGTCTTTCTTTCCACTTGCTATTATATTTGATCATCTGTAATACTAATTTACATTCCATAAAATGCTCCTGCTACACTGGAAAGAAATAATGGAAGAAAGCATTATGTTCTTTGATAGTATCAATTCCAAGTTCAGGATCAAACTCTGCTTTTCATATGCAGAGACTATAATGCTAGGTAAAACTGTAATAAAGCAGCAGAATTTGCCACCCCAAAGTGTGTCTCTTTAGTATAAGCATCATTTTAGGCTGGTTCATTTTTAAGAAACTACAAACACAGAAGCTCTGAAAGTCAAGTAGACATAAGACTTTTGTAAGACATATATTTTTTTAATTTTTATTTTTACTTTATTTTACTTTACGGTACTGTATTGGTTTTGGCATACATTGACATGAATCCGCCACGGGTGTACATGAACTCCCAAACATGAACCTCCCCTCCCACCTCCCACCCCACATCATCCCTCTGGATCATCCCCATGCACCATATTTATATGAATAAGAAAAATCTGTATGTAAGGACATCTCTCCTTCTTGTAAGGAAGAGGGTTATGACTCTAAATTTCTCAATTTCTTTTCAATGAAGAAGACTACTTAGATGTGTATAACGACCTTACCCTTGTTTATTGTACTTTTCCTGGTAACCTCTCATAACTGAATCCTCCTCCTAGCATTTTTTTTGAGGTGGAGGTTTCCCGCATTTTTAGTTTTTCTGGGTCTGTACATGTAAACATGCCATTAATTTTTAAAATTAATTTTATTGAACTATAATTGATTTACAGTGCTATGTAATTTTCCCCTGAAGTGCAAAATCCATTGATTATACATATAATATACATATTCTCATTCTTTTTTAGATTATTTTCCCATAGGGGTCATTACAGATTACTGAACAGAATTACCTGTGCTATGCAGTAGATTTTTATTAGTTATCTATTATTAATTACACTGAGTTCTTTCCCATTATAGGCTCCTGATGTTCCTTTTCTTGTAATACTTACTTTAGAAAACTTGTGATTATAAATTACTCCTCTGCCTATTTGAAATGTATGTAAATTCTCTCCTAACCTCTTGTCAGATTTATTACCCAAAGTATGCCTTTTGTCAAAGACCAGGAATCATCTCTTTGAAATGTATTCATCAAGGAAGATAGCATCTTATTTCCCAGTCTCTGTGGAAGGGTAGGAGCCTCAGTTTGATGGGTACCAATTAGGAAACACAGTGACCTACCTAATCACTGAGAAAAAACTCTGCAAACTCAGAAGTAACTCAATGTGCTTAACACATGCCATTGATCAGCCTCCTCGGTAAGGTCCTCTAGTACTTTTCTTCTGGTGGCTTAATGGTAAAGAATCTGCCTGCCAATGCAGGAGATGCGAGTTCAGTCCCTATGTTGGAAACATCCCCTGCAGAAGGAAAAGACAACCCATTCCAGTATGTCAAGCAAATCCCATGGGCAGAGGAGCTTGGCAGGCTACAGTCCATAGAGTCGCAAAAGAATCAGATGTGACTTAGCAACTAAACAACAACATTTCTGCTAGCCCACTCAGTGCCATCTTTATGCAGTCATTCCACCTTTGCTTCAATAGAGATGAATATGATGGTTTCAGTGTGGTTCAGTGGTAAAGAATCTGCCTGCCAATACAGGAGACACGGGTTCAAGCCCCGGGTCAGGAAGATCCTCTGGAGAAGGAAATGACAACCCACTCCAGTATTCTTGCCTGGGGAATCCCATGGACAGAGGAGTATGGTAGGCTATAGTCCATGGAGTCATAAAAGAGTCAGACACAATTTAGTTATTAAACAGCAACAACAAATATAGTAAAGTGTATATGTCAACTCCAGTCTCCCATTTTATCCCTCCCCTTCATCTGTCCCAGCTGGTAACCATAAATTTGTTTTCAACAACTTTCATTTTTCCCTTGTTAGTCTTTCATATACTGATTTAATTATTAGGTCCACTAAAGAACCTAGAGGAAAAACTTTTTTCCCCCTATACTTTTTTTTAAAAATTAATGCTTAATTTTTTTTATGTTTCAAACCATTTAATTTTCATGAATAATGCTGGGTTTAAGTTTTCTAGTTTAGTACAGTTAATGCAGACCATTTCCCAGCATAACAATGAATTCTTTGAAAGTGGTATAAACTGACAGCAGCCTGTATGTTGAGTGACAAGGCAGGTTCTATAAAACAGCAAAGGTTTTATACTACTTTGTTTCTTCATTGTGCTGAAAATTTCAAGTGATTAAATTCTTAAAATGTATTTTAGAGTTGTATGATTAAATCTTGTCAGATAATTTTAAACCTTTACAGGCATAATGCCATAAAAATTTTTTTAATATCTTTGATTTCATTCTATCAAAAACAAATTATTTTTCCAGTATAAATATCTACAGCTTACTATGGGTCCTATCTGTTGATATCACAATATGTCAGCATTCAGACACTTGTTATCTGCAAAGGCAGTGTATCTGCTATGTGTCACTAAGAAACATTCAGAAACAATTTCCCCATTTCTATTATTATGCAAAATATGTCAGGACAAGAAATGCACACTGAGAAAATTACTCCTCTGGTGAGATATTTTGACACAAAAAATCTTTCCTCGTCAAAGATGAAAAGCACCTTGTCAGTCACTTCTAATTGCTACCTCATTTCTGTCGGTGGAGAGAGAATCAACTCCTTGTGGTGATGTTACAGAGGCATTTACCAATGTGCAGAGTTGGCTTTGGCCTGTGAGCAGTGTTTGCTGAGCTCAGCCAGGTCTGAATCAATGTACACAGATAGGGTGACCATTCATTATAACTATTAATCTTTTTAAAAGTTGCCAAAAGGACAGTTTGTCTTTTTGCATGAATATTTGTCATGTCATCCTTGGTATCAGTGGATGTCTTCTTTCCTCAGCCTTTTCTGATATGCTTATGGCATTGAAGTGTAATAACTACCAAAACTCACATTGCAAGAATCACTTTGAAGAGCTGTAAACTTACTAAATATTAAAATAAAACATTCCCTGTCCTGCCATTGTGATTCATATCCATGACCAAATGAATTGGGCAGGAATGGAGGCATGTGAAGGTTGAGCTGAGAAAACACAAACTCATTAACTATGCGTGGAAAACACTTCCTTAGGAGAATTATAATTCCAGCCATCCACTTGCAACAGCTTTTCCAGGCAGATCATTATGAAACAGAGGTATAAAAAATAATCATTAGTGAGCAAGCCAGAAATCATACGAAAGCTTTCAGTAACTCCTCTTTGTATCAAAGCTGGTTTATATGGAGGATCCATTAATAATGAAGATGGATGGGATGCTAGCACCTCAGGGCTTTCCTCTGGCAACTTTTAAGTTTATGATGGCATTGCTAAAACCTTCTGTAAAACCTTATTCCCCGGGCCAACCCGGACATAAAAGAACTTCTAAGTAAAAGCATCCACAATGATTATCAGAGGAGTAGAGGGAAATAACTGCTTATACGCCCTGACCATTCTCTTACTGTTATTTGCATTGATTGATTTCTTGATCTAATTTATTTCAAATAAATTATGCTACATTTGATTAGCTGCTTCCAAAAAAAAAAGTGCAATATATTCATATAATAACCCTTTATTGAGCGGCTATTATCTGTCTGATCCCACAGTAGGCACTGAAAATACTAAGACAAATTGAATTGGGAACAATCTGTGTTCTCCAGGAGCTAAAGTTATTCCATATCATATCTCATTTATTTAGAAATATCATATCAGATTTAGAGCTTGGATCATAACCAACTCTGTTAGAGTATCTGAAATTAAACAAAACGGATTGGCAAGGTAATTCAGAGGATTCCCAGCATTAATACTGGAAAGCTCTCTAAAATTTTCTATCCTCTCAACATGGTCACTGTGGTGGGATGGTACCATTGAAAATCTACACAATTAGAGTCAGAAGGCTTAGATGCAGGTTTGTGCTATGTCACTTTCTAAAAATGCAAATTTAGAAAACTGTTTTACTTAATACGATGCAGGGTGTCAGATTTTTGCCACTCCAAAATGTGTCACTTCGGCATAAGGATTACTTTAGGATGATTGGTTTTAAAAAGATAGAAGTCTCAAAAAGTTTTTCTCTTTTGTGTTCAATTCTGTTGCCAAGTTGTATCTGACTCTGTGGGACCCCATAGACTGTAGTCCAAATCCCATGGACGGAGGAGCCTGGTAGGCTGCAGTCCATGGGGTCGCTAGGAGTCGGACACAACTGAGCAACTTCACTTTCACTTTTCACTTTGATGCATTGGAGATGGAAATGGCAACCCACTCCAGTGTTCTTGCCTGGAGAACCCCAGGGATGGAGGAGCCTGNACCCCATAGACTGTAGTCCAAATCCCATGGACGGAGGAGCCTGGTAGGCTGCAGTCCATGGGGTCGCTAGGAGTCGGACACAACTGAGCAACTTCACTTTCACTTTTCACTTTGATGCATTGGAGATGGAAATGGCAACCCACTCCAGTGTTCTTGCCTGGAGAACCCCAGGGATGGAGGAGCCTGGTGGGATGCCGTCTCTGGGGTCACACAGAGTCGGACACAACTGAAGCGACTTAGCAGCAGCAGCAGCATACTGTAGACCCCCAGGCTCCTCTGTCCATGGAATCTTCCAGGCAAGTATCCTAGAGCAGGTTGTCACTGCCTTCTCTAGGGGATCTTCCCAACCCAGGGACTGAACTCACATCTCTTGCATTTCCTGCACCAGCAGGTGGATTCTTACCACTGTGCCACTTGAGAATTCCTTTCCTTTTTAACGTTCCCCTTAACTGCCTAAAATAATTTAGAAATGGGTGTCTTTTCTGGGAAGGGAACAATCACCAGAGATAATGGCAAAGAATATGAACGATGTGTGTAGTAGATTGGCGGGTTTAGTAAGACCTACCTGTTCACACTCCTTTCTGTTTGACTGTCTTTGCATGGCATGGCAAACATCTGCTTATCAAACACTGGCTTTTCCTACATTCTATTAAATCATCTTCCTTTTTCCCCTTTGTCCCACACCTCTATGCCTTTCTCCTTAGCTCTGGGTGGCATTTAAGTTGCAATTGTCTGCCTCCTAGAAGGTTTCATATTCTTAAGTGACCCTGTATATACATAATTAAATTTGTTTTTCTTTTATCAATCTGTCTCCTTGCTGTTGTTCAGTCGCAAGGTTGTGTCTGTTTTTTTGCAACCCCACGGACTGCAGCACGCCAGGCTTCCCTGTCCTTAACTATCCCCCAGAGTTTGCTCAAACTCATGTTTACTGAGTTGGTGAATGCCTTCCAACCATCTTATCCTCTGTCGCCTCCTTCTCCTTCTGCTCTCAATCTTTCCCAGCAGCAGGGTTTTTCCAGTGAGTCAGCTCTTTGCATCAGGTGGCCAAGTACTGGAGTTTCAACTTCAGCAACAGTCTGTCCAATAAATATTCAGGATTGATTTTCTTTAGGATTGACTGGTTTTATCTCCTTGCTGTCCAAGGGACTCCAAGAGTCTTCCCCAATACTGCAATTTGAAAGCATCAATTCCTCGGCACTCAGCCTTCTTTATGGTCCATTTCTCACATATGTACATGACTACTGGAAAAACCATAGCTCTGACTACACAGACCTTTGTCAGCAAAGTGAGGTCTCTGCTTTTTAATATGCTGTCTTGATTTGTCATACTTTCCTTCCAACAAGCAAGTATCTTTTAATATCATGGCTGCAGTCACCAACCACAGCGATTCTGGAACCTGAGAAAATAATGTCTGTCACTGTTTCTGTTTTTCCCCTTCTATTTGCCATCCAGAGATGGGACCAGACACTATGATCTTAGCTTTTTGAAAGCAGAGTTTTAACCCAGCTTTTTTACTCCTCTCATTCACCCTCATGAGGAAGGCAATGGAAACCCACTCCAGTACTCTTACCTGGAAAATCACATGTATGGAGGAGCCTGGTGGGCTGCAGTCCATGGGGGTGCTAAGAGTGACTGAGCGACTTCACTTTCACTTTTCACTTTCATGCATTGATGAAGGAAATGGAAACCCACTCCAGTGTTCTTGCCTGGAGAATCCCAGGGACGAGGGAGCCTGGTGGGCTGTCATCTATGGGGTCGCACAGAGTTGGACATAACTGACGTGACTTAGCAGCAGCATTCACCCTCATCAACATGCTCTTTAGTTTCTCTTCAGTTTCTGCTATTTCTGTATTATCTGCATATATGAGTTGTTGATATTTCTCCTGGAAAATTTTATTCCAGTTTGTGATTCATTCAGCCTCACATTATGCATGACATACTCTGCATATAAGTTAAATAAACAGAATGAAAATATACAGACTTGTACTCTGTTCCCAACTTTGAACTAGTGCATTTTCTTATGTCTGGGTCTAACAGTTGACCTGCATACAGGTTTCTCAGGAGACAGGCAAGATCATCTGGTAGTCCATCTCTTGAAGAATTTTCCAGATTGTTATGATTCACAGAGTCAAAGCCTTTAGTGTAGTCAATGAAGTAGATTTTTTTTTTCCGAATTTCTCTTGCTTTTTCAATGATCCACCAAATGTTGGTAATTTGATCTCTGGTTCCTCTGCCTTTTCTAAATCCAGTGTGTACTCCTGGAAGTTCTCAGTTCATGAACTATTGAAGCCTAGCTTGAGGGATTTTGAGCATAACCTTGCTAGCATGTGAAATGGGTACAACCGTAGTAGTTTAAAATTCTTTGGCATTACCCTTCTTTGGGATTGGAATGAAAACAAACCTTTTCCAGTTCTGTGGCCAATGATGAGTTTTCCAAATTTGCTGGCATGTTAGGTACAGCACTTTATCAGCAATCATCTTTTAGGGTTTAAAATAGCTCAGCTGGAATTCTATCACCTCCATTAGCTTTATTTCCAGTACTGCTACCTAAGGCCCACTTGACCTCACACTCCAGGATGTCTGGCTCTAGGTGAGTGAGAACACCATCATGGCTATCTGGGTCAGTAAAACCTTTTTTGTAGATTTCTTCTGTTTATTCTGCCACTTTTTAATCTCTTCTGTTAAGCCCTTGCCATTTCTGTCCTTCATTGTGCCCATCTTTGCATGAAATGTCCCCTTCATATTTCTAATATCTTTGAAGAGATCACTAGTCATTCGCATTCTATTGATTTCCTCCATTTCTTTGCATTGCTCACTTAAGAAGGTTTTCTTACCTCTCCTTGTTATTCTTTGGAACACTGCATTTACTTGGGCATAGCTTTCCCTTTCTCCTTTGCCTTTGACTTCTCTGTTTCTCTAAGCTAGTCTGTCTTAATTTAATTCATTATAAAACAGCCAAAGAACCTAAACAAAAGTTTCCTCCCTAACAACATTACTTCTCACTTATTGAATATTGATTACATGTTACAGTTGATAAATGTGTGTGTTTTATTCATTAAATCCTTATAACCTCTCTATAAGAAATGTACTGCTATCATACATATTTTACAGATGAGAAGAGAAATTGAGGGGTAGTGTGATTAAGAATCTTCTATGGTATCAAAGCTCTAAGTAGCAGAGCTGGGGAGCACAGTGAAACAAGGTTCATCTGAAAGCAAAACCCACACTCTTACCTTTTTAATCACAAGGTTCATCTGAAAGCAAAACCCACACTCTTACCTTTTCAGTCACCTTCCTGCTGGCCTGATTTAGATCAGATCTTTATTCCATTTCAGCAGAAACCTCACAATAATGTCTCTACCTCCAGTCTTTTTTCCCTTCAAAGTCAGCCTTATGGAGTTGCCAAAGTGATCTATATAAAATATAGATCTGATCATATTCCAGTGTTGCCTAAATCTCTCAATAGTACCTTGAGAGGCCTTTCAAGAGAAGAAACTCTCTTAAGTATACATGCCCACCTCCACCATGGATCACAGAGTACAGGATAAACGCTCTTAGTGTCATTTCCTTTACTTCCCCCCAACCCCTTAGGACTTCACTACATTCTAACATAAACCCCATGATTTAAACAAATTAAAGGAATCTTTTTCTCACAAAATGATTGGAGAGTTCTGTTCAAATGGGAATTCAACTTTTCACAAAATATTATCCTCTGATATGGGTGTTACTGATGCTTACAATATTAAATAATGTTGAACTATTGCTTGTTCTAAGAACTAATATGGAATCTTGACCTGATCTTCTCACTCAATTATCCCATTCATTTCCTCTGACCAAATTTCAGATGAGGATCTTGAGTTATCTTTAAGCAAGGAGATATTTTATATGCAAACATTTGGAAAACACTGTGGGCACTTCAGTGAGAAAAATATGCTAAATATATGTTGAACAAACTAGAAAAAACAATATTATGCTATTTCTATAACCACCTGAGTATTTGAATGAAAATAATAATTTATTATTGCTTAAACTGTAATACTTGAGGAAGTTAATACAGCATATGATTATATCTGAACTTTGCAAACAAGCAATTTAATTTAGAATCATCTAAAGCCAACATCTGCTGGATCATCGAAAAAAGCA
>SJYX01021315.1:8727-35298 GCA_006410675.1 Oreotragus oreotragus | reverse complement strand
TGAACTCCGGGAGTTGGTGATGGACAGGGAGGCCTGGCATGCTGCAATTTGTGGGGTCACAAAGATTTGGACACGACTGAGCATCTGAACTGAACTGAAAGTTAAAACCTCTTGTGCACCAAAGGATATCACCAGGAGAGGAGGGTGAAAAGACAACCAAGAAAACAGCAGAAAATATTCACAACTCATAGGTCTGATAAGAGACTATTACAAAAAAATATATAAGAACCTGCAACTCAACAACAATGAGCAAACAATTTAATTAAAAAATGGGCAAAGAACTTGAATCTTGGCACAAGACATGAGGTTCAATATCATCAGTCACCAGGAGAATAGAAATCAAAACCACAAAGAAATATCTCTGCACACCTACCAGGAAGGTAAATTTCTAACAGGACAAAATTACAGGTCAAATTAATATTGAATGTAATATTGTGGCTCAGATTCTGTTCAAAGCACATAACACATCTTACTTTATTTGATGATCACAGACACTCTATGAAAGGTGTATTAATAGATGAGGAACTTGAAAGTAGGGATGTTATACAATTTGCTACACACAGCTACTGTGTAGCACAACTACAGTGTGACACAGCCCAAGATGGTTGCCTAGACACAAAGCCTATATTCTTTTGACTTCACATGCTATCTTCAAATAAGTGTTTCCATATCCATCCTTATTCCCAGAACATTAATTTTTTAAGGGTGCAATTCACCTTTTTTTTTCACTCTTTTACTAATATTTTTCAAGCACATTAACATGGTAGCTCATTACAGTAAGTCTAAATAATATATGATTGCTTTCACTGATATAAAAAATGAGATTTACTACCTGTTAATCAATACAATGATAAAATAGGAAGCTAGGATAAAACTAAATGGTGACGCAGTTACAAATTCTGGCTTTAAAATGAGATGTTGCTTTAATCTTGGCTTCACTGACTGATTTGCTAAGTGATGATGGGCAAGTTACTGAAATTATCTGAATAATTTTGACATAGTTTTATTCTATCTAACGTACCTTTATAGGGTTAAGTAATGACTTTTGGATGAAAGTATATTTAGTGACATATTTTCACAAGTATGACATACAAACTTTAACAAGTGATATACAAGCACAAGTAATCTCACATATTAGGCTCTATTTTAATTATATTATATCGTGCATTTGTTTATTATATATGTACATCTCCATTAGACAGTACATTCCTAAATAAAAAAAGAACCAAAAACCTTTTAGAGTATATACTACAATCTACAGATATGAAAAATGTCTATCATTTTACATGAAAGATATTGTGTAGATGATGTTTATTTGTTGATTTCAATGAAAATGATTTCAACTGACATGGCTCTAAAAGAAAATTTTGAAATTTAGAAAAAAACATTTAAATTTCTTTAAAATAACAGTTCAGAGGAAATAGGAAAGTTGCATTAAAGGAAAAACCAATGAAAAAATAAATAAAAAGGCATATTAACATCCTTTAATGCAGATGAAATATGGAACAAATTTTCCATTCAATTTTTAAATTTTATTTTTAATTAAATTTATTTTTAATAATTTTGTTGTTTTCTGTCAAACCTCAATATGAATCAGCCATAGGTATTCATATATCCCCTCCCTTTTGAACCTCCCTCCATCTCCCTCCTTATCCCATCCCTCCAGGTTGATACAGAGCCCCTGTTTGAGTTTCTTGAGACACACAGCAAATTCTTGTTAGCTATCTATTTTACATATGGTAGTAAAAGTTTTCATGTTACTCTCTCCATACATGTAACCCTCTCGTCTCCACTCCCCATGTCCATAAGTCTATTCTCTATGTCTGTTTCTCCATTGCTTCCCTGTAAATAAATTTTTCAGTACCATTTTTCTAGATTCCATATATACGCACTAGAATATCATATTTATCTTTCTTTTTCTGACTTACTTCACTCTCTATAATAGGCTCTAGGTTCATCCACCTCTTAAAACTGACTCAAATGCCTTCCTTTTTATGGCTGAGTAATATTCCATTGTGTATATGTACCGCTACTTCTTTATCCATTCATCAGTTGATGGACATCTAGGTTGCTATTTAGCTTTCTAGCTATTTAATAGCTAGATATTATTTAAGTGGTTATCTAGCTATTTAAAATAGCTAGAACATGGAAGCAACACAGCTAAATTTTGCCTACTTATTTTTAAAACTGGAAGGTCAGTTGTTCATATTTAATCTTGTTTTGAGTTTGTTTCTATATTGTAAAATAAATACTCTCAATCACTCTCAATTCTAAGAGTTCTGAATTTTTCAGATATAATCTAATTGTGTGACCTATATCAATAATCAAATCAAGACAAAAAGAAAGGCCATGAGAAAATACTTGAGGAGGTAATAGTTGAAAACTTCCCTAAAATGGGGAATGAAATAGTCACCCAAGTCCAAGAAACCCAGAGAGTCCCAAACAGGATAAACCCAAGGC
This sequence comes from Oreotragus oreotragus, assembly GCA_006410675.1. Taxonomy (NCBI): domain Eukaryota; kingdom Metazoa; phylum Chordata; class Mammalia; order Artiodactyla; family Bovidae; genus Oreotragus; species Oreotragus oreotragus. Next base: position 32,838 of record SJYX01021315.1, on the reverse strand, counting down.
AAAACACCCCAAGACACATATTAATAAAATTAACAAAGATCAAACACAAAGAGCAAATATTAAAAGGAGCAAGGAAAAAGCAACAAATAACACACAAGGGAATCCTCATAAGGATAATAGCTGATCCTTCAATAGAAACTCTTCAGGCCAGAAGGGAATGGCAGGACATACTTAAAGTGATGAAAAAGAAAAACCTACAACCCAGATTACTATACCCAGCAAGGACCTCCTTCAAATATGAAGGATAAATCAAAAGCATTACAGACAAACAAAAGCTGAGAGAATTCAGCACCACCAAACCAGCTTTTCAACAAATGCTAAAGGATCTTCTCTAGACAGGAAACAGAAAAGGTTTATAAACTTGAACCCAAAACAACAAAGTAAATGGCAACAGGATCATATTTATCAATAACTACCTTAAATGTAAATGGACTGAATGCCCCAACCAAAAGATAATGCCTGGCTGAATGGATTAAAAAAAAAAAAAAAAAAAAAANAAGGATCTTCTCTAGACAGGAAACAGAAAAGGTTTATAAACTTGAACCCAAAACAACAAAGTAAATGGCAACAGGATCATATTTATCAATAACTACCTTAAATGTAAATGGACTGAATGCCCCAACCAAAAGATAATGACTGGCTGAATGGATTAAAAAAAAAAGACACCTATATAGGCTGTCTACAAGAGATCCACCTCAAAACAAGGGACACATACAGGCTGAAAGGCAAGGGCTGGAGAAAGATATTTCATGCAAATAGAGACCAAAAGAAAGCAGGAGTAGCAATATTCATATCAGATAAAATAGACTTCAGAATAAAGTCTGTGAAAAGAGAGAAAGAAGGACACTACACAATGATCAAAGGATCAATCCAAAAAGAAGATGTAACAATTATAAATACATATGCACCCAACATAGGAGCACCACATTATGTAAGGCAAATGCTAACGAGTAAGAAAGGGGAAATAATAGTAATACAATGATAGTGGGAGACTTTAATAGCACATTCACACCTATGGAGAGATAAACAAAACCGAAAATTAGCAAGGAAACATAAATTTTAAATGATGAAATGGACCAGTTAGACCTAATTGATATCTATAGGACATTTCATCCCAAAACAAGGAATTTCATCTTTTTCTGAACTGCACACGGAACATTCTCCAGGATAGATCACATCCTGGGCCATAAATATAGCCTTGGCAAATTAAAAAAAAAAGAAAAGAAATCATTTCAAGCATCTTTTCTGATCACAGTGTGGTGAGATCAGATGTCAACCTCAGGAAAAAAAAAAATATATATATATAATACAAACATATGGAATCTAAACAACACATTTCTGAATAACGAACAAATCACAGAATAAATAATAAAATAAATAAAAATATGCACAGACATGAATGAAAATGAAACCACAAGAACCCTAAACCTATGGGACACTCTAAAAGCAGTGCTAAGGGGCAGGTTCATAACAATACAGGCTTACCTCAAGAAATAAAGAAAAAAAAAGTCAAATAAATAACCTAACTCTACACCTAAAGCAACTAGAAAAGGAAGAAATGAAGAACCCCAGGGTTAGTAGAAGGAAATAAATCATAAAAATTAGGGCAGAAATAAATGAAAGCGAAACAAAGGGAATACAGAATAAATCAACAAAACTAAAATCTGGTTCTTTGAGAAGATAAATAAAGTAGACAAACCATTAGCCAGACTCATCAGGACAAAAAAGGGAGAATTATCAAATCAACTGAATTATAAATGAAAATGAAGAAATCACAACAGACAACATATAAACGCAAAGGGTCATGAGACTACTATCAGTAACTATATTCCAGTAAAATGGACAACTTGGAAGAAATGGACAAATTCTTAGAAAAGGATAACCCTCCAAAACTGAACCAGGAAGAAATAGAAAATCTTAACAGAACCATCACAAGCACAGAAATTGACACTGTAATAAAAAATCTTAAATAGATGGAGAAATATACCATATTCATGGATTGGAAGAATCAATATAGTGAAAATGAGTATACTACCCAAAGCAATCTATAGATTCAATGCAATCCCTATCAAGCTACCAACAGTATTTTTCACAGAAATAGAGCAAATAATTTCACAATTTGTATGGAAATACAAAAAAAAAAAAACAAAAAAACACTTGACTAGCCAAAGCAATCTTGAGAAAGAAGAATTGACTGGAGGAATCAACTTGCCTGACTTTATTTAGGCTGTATTACAAAGCTACAATCATCAAGACAGTATGGTACTGGCACAAGACAGAAAGATAGATCAATGGAACAAAATAGAAAGCCCAGAGATAAATCCACGCACCTATGGACACCTGATCTTTGACAAAGGAGACAAAAATAGATAATTGAGAAAAGACAATGGCTTTAACAAGTGGTGCTGGAAAACTGGTCAAGCACTTGTAAAAGAATGAAACTAGAACACTTTCTAACACCATACACAAAAATAAATTCAAAATGGAGTAAAGATCTAAATGTAAGATCAGGAACTATAAAACTCCTAGAGGAAACATAGGCAAAACACTCTCTGACATAAATGACAGCAGGATCCTCTATGACCCACTTCCCAGAGTAATGGAAACAAAATCAAAACTAAACAAATGTGACCTAATTAAACTCAAAAGCTTTTGCACAATGAAGGAAACTATAAGCAAGGTGAAAGGACAACTTTCAGAATGGGAGAAAATAATAGCAAGTGAAACAACTGATAAAGAGTTAATCTCAAAAATATACAAGCAGCTCATACAGCTCAATTCCAGAAAAATAAATGACCCAGTAAAAAAATGGGCCAAAGAATTAAATAGACACTTCTCCAAAGAAAACATACAGATGGCTAACACACACACAAAAAGATGCTCAACATCACTCATATCAGAGAAAAGCAAATCAAAACCACAATGAGGTACCATCTCTCGCAGATCAAAATGGCTGCTATCAAAGTCGACAAACAATAAATGCTGGAGAGGGTGTGGAGAAAAGCGAACCCTCTTACACTGTTGGCAGGAATACAAACTAGTACAGCCACTATGGAGAACAGTGTGTAGATTCCTTAAAAAACTGGAAATACAACTCCCATATGACCCAGCAATCCCACTCCTGGGCACACACACTGAGGAAACCTGAACTGAAAGAGACACATGTATCCCAATGTTCATTGCAGCACTGTTACAATAGCCAGGACATGGAAGCAACCTAGATGTCCATCAGCAGATGAATGGATAAGAAAGCTGTGGTACATATACACAATGGAATATTACTCAGCCATTAAAAAGAATGCCTTTGAATCAGTTCTAATGAAGGATGAAACTGGACCCTATTATACAGAGTGAAGTAAATCAGAAAGGAAAATACCAATACATTATACTAACACATATATATGGAATGTAGAAAGATGGTAACAGTGACCCTATATGTGAGACAGCAAAAGAGACATAGATGTAAAGAGCAGACTATTGTACTCTGTGGGAGAAGGCAAGGGTGGGATGAATTGAGAGAATAGCACTGAAACATGTATCCTATCATATGGTTCGATGCATGAGACAGGGCAATCAGTACCAGTGCACTGGGATGACCCTGAGGGATGGGATGGGGAGGGATGTAGGAAGGGGGTTCAGGATGGAGGATACATGTACACTGATGGCTGATTCATGTGAATGTATGGCAAAAACAGCTACAATATTGTAAAGTAATTAGCCTCCCATTAAAAGAAATAATTTACAAAATAAAAAAATACTAACAAGTAATATTAGTAGACTGAAGGCGTCAAGGAAAATATGACCACATATAATCTAATGCTTGCTAAAAACAAACAAATCTATAGTCCATAAATTGAATGCTATATTTAATTTGGAAATAATGCTTGCCTTCTTATTCTCAGTGGTCTTCTGGTTTACTGGTGCCTCAGTACTCTTGCCTGGAAAATCCCATGGACGGAGGAGCCTGGTAGGCTGCAGTCCATGAGGTCGCTGAGTCGGATGCAACTGAGCGACTTCATTTTGACTTTTCACTTTCATGCACTGGAGAAGAAAATGGCAACCTGCTCCAGTATTCTTGCCTGGAGAATCCCAGGGATGGGGAAGCCTGGTGGGCTGCCATCTATGCGGTCGCACAGAGTCAGATATGACTGAAGCGACTTAGCAGCAGCAGCAGCAGCAATTTCATCATGGGTTATGATTCCTAGTAGATTAGGAATGATAGTTCTTAAAGATCATTAATAGAATTAAGACATTCTACCAACTGTAACCAAAATAAATATATTAGTACAGAAAATGAGAAACATTTGAAGCACAGATTATTTCATTCCATTTTCATCCTTAGAGTTGTTTCAGTTTTTGAAATTTTTCAAAGGAAAGACTAATGTGAATGTTGGCAACATATAAAAGTGAATAGCAGTTGCGGAGTGGTGACCATTTGAGGCACATATGGTGTAAAATATCTTGAGCTTTTTTATATCTAATTTCTAAGGATCCTCTATTGTAAAGTAACAATGAATAGTACTAATTTGTATTTATTATAAGGCTTGTCTCTTCAGAAGTTATTTTCACTTAATCAAGTTTGATTTATAGAAGTTAGCCAAAACCCACTATAATGAAATTCTATGTTCCATTGTTCTGCATATACTATAGAGATCACTTTTGATTTTTAATATTCCATTGAGGATGATTCTTCCTTTTGCTATAATTCTCAATGCTGTGTCATTTATTTGTGTCAGGAATAAATGTGTGTGTGTGTGTGTGTGTGTATTTTCAAGCTTTCAAAGGAGTTCTGTGATTTCAAATATGTATTTCTGTGCTTTTACATAGTTTTTCAGTTATAAAGAAAGATCTTCTCTAAGATAACAGCTCATCATTCAGCAATTTCTATATACTGTCCCCAGTACTGCTGAGTATGAAGGGGATGTAGGAAGTTGGGAATAGAAAAAATAAATGAGGCTTGTGAAGAAACAAGATATTGATAATAAGAAAGTAGAATTTGGAGTAACATAGCTGCGAGTGCAAATGGCTCTTCCGTCCTTGATCTGTTAGGTGTCCATGGGAAAATTATTTAAACATTTTAAATATGTTTCCCATTTTTTCAACAGAAATATTAAAATTTACCTTATTGGGTTATTACATTTATTTTTAAAAATTTTTACTTTATTTTACTTTACAGTACTGTATTGGAATTGGCATACATTGACATGAATATGCCACAGGTGTACATGAACTCCCAAAAATAAAAGTTTGGCACAAAATAGATAATTACTGATTGTTAGTTTTCTTTTCCTATACTTGACTATCTTAAAGCTTGGTGCTATCTATATCTGTTTATCACTGATTTAAATAAAAATTATTCATTCTTGCAAATGTAGAGGTAAGATAGCCTTTAAAAATAGAAACTTAATTCAAGACCAAATAAACTAATTATTTCCTTTTTCAAATACTGCCAAGTCAGAAAGTCTGTTTACTTTAATAAGAATTTCATTAATATGACCAATTAAATGTAATTTTATTTTATCCCTTGTGTTCTTATGAATATTCATTAAACTTGCATTTTAAAAATATTATATGTATTAGGCCTTGGGTATCCTGGGTTTATTATTAAAAGTAAAACATATGCTAAGAATGCTGATAGGATCATGCAAAAGTTTCTTCCAGTTACATGTCTGCAAATGAAACTCACTTTATACTGCAAGTGCTCCATATGCTTCTTGATAATGCTGGAAATGGAAGTCCATGAAAGGTGGAAATGGTAACATCCTGCTGAGAAGTTTGTAAAAGCATGTATTTGGGTTAGTAAGATTAACTGATTTATCTTGACCATGGTTTATAAATAAGCCTCTCTCTACCCCATTTTTCTCAGCTATAAAGCAGAAATGGCAACTTGCGTCATTTTTAGTTAAATGCTGAATGTCAACCACATAGAAACTGCTCAATAAAGAGTGCCTGTTATGATTATTTTAACATATGATCGTGTAAGATTTGTAGAGTTCTGAAAGTAACTTCTTTAAATTGTTTCTATCAATACCATCAAGCACCCTGAAAGCCATGTTAAATTTATGTTTTGGGGGAGGTGGTGGTGAAGGCCCTAATTCTAATGTAAAGAAAATATGTCCCTATTAGAATCATATTGAACATGACATATGCATCTGGGATGACAGGGAGAATGAAAAATTAAAGGCCTATATTATGGGTCACAGTCTAAAGAGGACCTGGGTCAGTCACAACAGTAAGAGACTTGGGCACCTGAACTAAAGCCTGATTAAAGACACTGAAGAAAAGCACTTTTGACAATATTAGAGTTAGCCCAAGAAGAATAAGAGGACAAGCTTTGTAAAAGATTTTTTAATAAATTAACTGAATTATAAGAAAATAATGTGTCAAATACTCTACCCTTTCCAGATCATGCCCATCCCCATCCCATTCTCATCACCCCAGAACCCCATTTAGTATGTGCCAGAGAGGGAGGTTTTATAATTCTATCCTTTGCAGGTCTAGGGAAAGTTTTGAGGTCTCTGTGGCTACCAAATCATATTCTAGTTGCATTGGAGGGCCTCTTGAACTGATTCTGAATTGAAGTTATCCAGTTTTATTTGATAGCATAGGAAATCAGTCCCAGGGAGACTTCATGGAGAATGGGATTCATGTAGTCATGCTTTAATTAATTAATTGCATCAACATACATTTATGCGCTCAATGCTTACTATCAGCAAAGAATGCTCTACAGACTGAGATTATGTTACTAAAACAAAATTGTTGACCGCATGAGGAGCATTTGTAGTATTACAAACAAATAGTAAACAAACAGTAAGCAGTAAGCTAACAAAAAAATAAGTAATATATGTGTTGATACCTGCAACTGAAGAAAGATAAATTGTGTTAAGATTGACAAAAAGTGAAAACTCTGTTACCTAAGATAAAGTGGTGTGAAAAGGCTTATTTGAGGAGGTGACCTTTGAATGATGATTTAAATGAGTGCAAGGCAGGAGTATATCAGGACTTTGGGACATTCAAGACAGTTAATAGCGATTTTTAAAGGTCTTGAGATAGGTCTATTTAAGGGACAACAAAGAAGCCTGTGTTTCTACAGTATATTGAATGAAGGAAAGAGGAGGAAGAAAAGGTGGAAATATTAACTAGAAATCACATCCCACGAGGGTAATGTGGGCCATGATAAAGTTTTTTTTTTTTTTAATGTTATCTTGGTTTATTACAACCGTGGCAGGGTTTTGAGCAGGGAGCTTCTCTGATCAGATTTACGTTTTTTAAAAGAATCACATATATTCACTGGGATTCTCTGGTGGCTCAGAAGGTAAAGAATTTGCCTACAATGCAGGAGACCTGGGTTCTGTCCCTGGATTAGGAAGATCCCCTGCAGAACGGAATGGCTAAACACTCCAGTTTCCTTGCCTGGGAAATCCCATAGATAGAGGAGCTTGGCAGGCTACAGTCCATGGGGTAGCAAAGAGTCAGGATAGACATATATACACCATCACGTGTAAATTAGGTAGCTGGTGAGAAGTTGCTGTAAAACAAAGTGAGCCCAGCCTAGCACTCTAGGATAGGGGAGGGGAAGGAGTCTTAAGAGGGAGAAGATTTATCTATAATTATTACTGATTCATTTGTAATATGGCAGAAACCAATGTAACACTGTAAATCAATCTTCCTTCAATTAAAAAATAAATTTTAAACAATTAAAAAATAATCACTTTTACTGCCTTGAGATAAACTTAGGTGGCAAAAGTGGAATCATGGAGACCAGTGAGGAGATGACTGCCATAGGAGAGAGATGATGGTAAACAAGCATGGTAAACTCATGGCTTGTATGTATTCATCTCTCATGTTCGTATGTATTCATGTACATGCACAACTGTATTAACTGAATATTGACTTATACCTATAAAGATATAAGTCAACCGAGGAAAAGTCTAATTAACTGTCCATAAGAAACCTATTGTTAAGAGAGGTGACATAATATTAATTCAATTATTGTTGACATCTTAGAATGTGCTATCATTGCTAAAAATAATATCACATTCTAAAACATTAAACAATAATTGAATTAATTGCATGAATGCTTGGATGATCCTCTGGACTGACAGAATGTAATAATGTCAGACATGTCGAACGCATATCCATCAACCAACTAAACAACTAAATAACAACCTTATAATGGGTAGCAAGAATTTCTCTGTAAAACAGTTATGTGTAAACAAGATTAAATCAACCATTGTCTTGAAGGATGTCAATAATAAATTCAGACTGGTCAGACCAAACATAGATATGATGTTGGATATAAAACAAGCCTTATTTATCTAAAGGCTAGAGAAAAGAGTCAGCAAAATCAGAACACACAGCTGACAAATCAATCACATTGTCCAGTGACAGAGACATAAATGTCCCAGTAATTGTCAATCATCCTCACTACTGGAACAGAGTTGAAGATAATACGGCTGAGAGAAAGAAGCACTCCTCTTCTGACTGAATCTTAAAACACACAAGGCTAAATTTGACCATGATTCAATTGTTTTGGTACATATGCTGGAGACCATAGAAATTGGATTATCTGCACCCTATCAGTCTCAGAGTTATAAAATATAACTCCAATGTACAGAAAAACACAGGCATAGACTAGAACAGAATCATCATTTGCCACTCAGCCTTTGGGACAAGCACATACCTAATTTTGTATAACTTAAAACATGGTCAGGTATCCAGAGTTTTCTGAGTCAGCCTATTTTGTAAAAATTATATCTAATAACTGTAAAACATACATGCAGCTAAAATAAATTTTCATCACTTTGAAAGAGAAACTAAGAATTTATATTAAAAAAATACAATGATTCATATGAGGTTTGTGCCTCCTCTCCATCCTGCCCAAAGAGTTGGAAATGAGCAAAAGTACTGCAATAGAGAAGCATCAATGGGCCTTAAATAGGGCCTCCTTGTTGTCATCATCTGCCAGGACTTACAGGGCATCTTCAAGTTTACTGAGAGAATGGGGGTGCGTGGCAGATGGCTGGCAATGTCACAAAAGGAAGAAAAGGCAGGAAATTCATGGTCTGAATTTCAAAGTATCTGTGATGTAAGAGAGGCAGAAGTGGCTCTTCCAGGCAGGGACAGGAGACAGTCATCCCCATAAACTGACAGAATCAACACACAACCACTGAGCTATTACAGGCGTTGACAACTTGGCAACCAAGAATAAAGAGCATGCTGACTGGTAGGGAAAAGACACTAACTGCAAGCACAGGTCAGAGAGTCTAACCACACGGACAGCAAAAGGACACAGGATTTATGAGCTCTCTTGTGCTCCCAGACACATCTTGGAAAGGAGTGGTGGAAGATGATGCTTCCTGCTTGCAGATGTAATGTTCTACTAAGGAATTCCGTGAACTAACTGAGCATTTACTCACATCAAAACTGTGGAAAATCGAGAAGACTGAATTTTATTTAACAAGTATAACGTTTTTTTCTTGTTTTCTTTGTTCTGACTTTAGGAATAGGGGCTCCAAAGAAACAGAGATCCATTTTAGAAAAACAAACCTAAAATTTTGGCACACTTCACTTATCATGCTTCAATTTCTATCTTTCTACCTAAGGTATTACTGATTATGTAAATTATAAGAGCTAAGGAAGAAAAATAAATATATTATGGAAAAGAAAAAGGAGCAGTAAAAGCCATTTCAACTGTTACTCTCAAAATACCTTTCTGTGCAAGAGACCATCAATTTAAAGAATAAAATACTTCAGCTGTAATAAGCATCATAAATAGATAACATTTATTTCCAGACTGCCTTTTCAATGCTGGAAGGTCACTCCACAGCTTTTCAGAAAAGCAAGCTCTATGGCAACACAACAGGCTCTTGCAAGATTACTCAGGGCTATTGATATTCCTGGATATTCACACAGCTATCATGTACAAATCTGACACACTGAAGAATTCTGAACTTTCTAGTTTCATTTAATGCTGGACATTTAATGTCTCAGTCTGTGTTGAACATGGCACATATCCCTCTCTGTTAATGGCATTTGTCCTGTCAATGTCATCTGCTTTAGATTTCAATTTCCTAGGCAGAAGTAAAGTCTATTTGGCAGAGAGTAAAAAGGATTTTATAACCCTTCAGCACATTCTAATCAGGTTCTAGCTATAGTGGCTATTTAACACTATATTTTCAGATTCAACTTATGCTCCATTGGAGATCTAAGCTTCCTAAGCAGATGCTTGGTCTGTTTGGCAAAGGAATAAAATGTATGGTTGCAATGTTTTGGCATTTATAATCAGATGATAGCCTCCTTAACAGTGAACTCCACATTTTCCAATTTCATTATATATGACTTCACTGAAGAGCCTGGAATGTTGTATTCAATTTGGGGAACTAGTCACGGAGATAAATACAGGTAAATGGGGGCCAAATCAAGGGTGATTATGAATTTTTTTTAATTTTCTTGTTTATACTATACTGTATTTCATAAAATATTGATCCTTTGGCATTATATATATATATATATATACATACATACACACATATATAATATATAGTTATATATACAAAAGTCAGAGTAGACTGTTTCTGAGTTGCGTCTGAGAAAACAAAGGTGTGAGTGCCTGGATGGAATCTGCCATGGAAGAATATGGGTGCTAAGAGAGAGAAATAATTTCATTCTCCTTAAAATAGACCAAAAGCACATATTTTCCATAGATCACATCAACTGTTTTCATGTGGACCCCCTATAAGAGTAGGGCTGCCTGGGGTTGTCTTATAATATTTCAAAGAAATTTGCCAGGGACAGTGAGTAGAGTTAAGCTAGAGTTAGAGTAGAGTTAAGCTAGTAGTTCAGTATAGTAGAGTTAAGAGAAGAGTGGTAGGGTTATACAAGTGCAGGAAGTAAGAAATTATAAATGACCACCTAGAATAAACACATTTGTCTCTGGGAAGAGAATTGTAGGTAAGAGATCTCAAGAATTTGGGAATTGAGTGGAGATCATTGAAATATACTTAATATACCTCAAATTTGTGTGTTTGTTGCTCAATTGTGTCTGACCCTTAGTGACACATTGACTGTAGCCTGCCAGGCTCCTCTGTCCATGGAATTTTCCAGACAAGAATACTGAAGTGGTTTGCCATTTCCTCCTCTAGGGGATCTTCCCAACCCAGGGATTGAACCCCTGTCTCCTGTGTCTCCTGCACTGCAGGCAGGTTCTTTACCTCCTGAGCCATTAGGGAAGCCATATCTCAAATTTACTCACAGATAAAGATTCAGCATTAAATATATGTCAGGCACTGAAAACAATAATAGCTGATGACATTACCAGTCAAATAATACCTTTACTAAACTTCTCCTCTCTACCTAATCGCTACTTAAATCTTAAAGGAGATTATTTAATGGACAAAGCAGTTGAAATGCCCAAAATGGCGAATTATAGGAAAAATAAAAACACCTTTTCATATTATTTATTGGCTTCTCACTTGGAATAAGCACTTCCTGAAGAGGAAAGGACTTTGAGCTCTTATATAAGTTAAGTGAAGTAACGCAGTCATGTCTGCCTCTTTGTGACCCCGTGGACTGTAGCCCACCAGGCTCCTCCATCCATGGGATTCTCCAGGCAAGAGTACTGGAGTGGGTTGCCATTTCCTTCTTATATAATACAACATATTTTAGTTGCCTAAATAAGATAGGTGATTTTTAATCACTTAAGAGAATCACTGGGCATTATTTCAGAAACTTCTCTTATATGCCTTTTCAGTAATCACCCATCTTGGTCCACAGAGATAGCCACTGTTCTATTTTTTCTCACTGTAGATGCCACTTGTTCATTTGATAACTTACATATACAGAATTGTATGGTTCATACTCCTCTGAGTAAGGCCTGTTTCATAAAGCATAATGTTTTTGAGATTCACTCATACTGTTTAATAGTAGCTTATTCCTTTTTTTACTGTTGAGTAGTATTCCTTTGTATGTATGCAAAGTTACTGAGTCACTTGAGTCATGTCTTACTCTCTGTATGCTATGGACCATAGCCTGGCAGGTCCATGAAATTCTCCAGGCAAGAATACTGGAGCTGGTTGTCATGCCCTCCTCCAGGGATCTTCCCAACCCAGGGGTTGAAGCCATGTCCTGCACTGGCAGGCAGGATCTTTACCACTAGCACCACCTGGGAAACCCATTCCTTTGTATGCTATAGACCATAGCCTGGCAGGCTCCTCTGTCCATGAGATTCTCCAGGCAAGAGAAGCTAAGTTGCTTCAGTCGTGTCCAACTCTGTGCAACCCCATAGATGGCAGCCCACCAGGCTCCGCCATCCCTAAGATTCTTGAAGCAAGAACAGTGAGTTGCCATTTCCTTCTCCAATGCATGAAAGTGAAAAGTGAAAGTCAAGTCACTCAGTCGAGTCCGACTCTTAGTGACCCCATGGACTGTAGCCCACCAGGCTCCTCCGTCCATGGGATTTTCCAGGCAAGAGTATCGGAGTGGGGTGCCATTGCCTTCTCCGATTCCTTTGTATAGGAAATCTCAAATTCCTTTGTATAGGAAATCTCAATTTTTTAATTCATTGACCTTTGGTGGATACCAGGACTGTTTCTAGTTTTAGGCTATTATGACTATATCTGATATTGATATTCTTGTACATTTATGTCTGTGGATATATGTTTCATTTGTTTTTGGTAAATACCTATGAGTAAAATTGCTAGATCATAGGATAAGTACATATTTATTTTTATAAGAAATTGCAAGAACTTTCTCCAAAGTGGTTGAACCCATTTATTAGGAGTGTGTGTGTCTTAATTTTAGACATTCAGGTGGACATGTGAGTAATATATGGTTCTTTTGCTCTTTTTCTACTTAGTAATTCTTGAACAGTGAAAGCGGATGCTAAGAGAATGTGATCATGTTGATCACGTTGATCACACAGGCTGCAATATACTTAAAGGTGTTTTATAATATAAAAAACATGATTACTGTTGGATGAAGTTACTATCAAAATATACAAAATAGACTTTTAAATGGACCTCAACAGTATAATTTTTTAAAAATATTTTTGACATATATTTATTCTTTCAAACTTCTATTGCCTTCATTCTAATTATGTAAACAGGCAGGCTCTGGGAACATTATGCCTATGTCTATAACTAGAAGAAAATGAAAAATTTTGTTCATGTTAGAATAAATACTTTCTAAAATCTAAGACATCAGATGTAGAAAGCTTACTGATTATTCTAGAATACTGGAGTGCAGAATAAAGGTTGACATATTTGCTTTACCATAGACTTAACCATTCATCTGTTCCATGATCCATTCATCTACCTTACATATCTGTTCTTAAATGAGAGTATTGCAAGTTTTCTAGTTAATTTTATAAAACCCCCTTTAAAAGCATATTGCACAGGGAGGCAAACTTCCCAATCCTAAGCATCTCCAGATGGCTTCAACCAGACCTGCTGCCACTCCAAGTGTTCAGTACCCCCAAATGATCCATTACACCATGGTGTATCTAAAATAAATAAAGGTTAAAAGATCATAAAAACAAGACCATATGCCCAAACATGTTTGTTCACCTTGGCAGTGGCAATGTAAGGACTGAATCAGATTATATCCAGCTTTCCAAGATACTGGATCAAAACTAGGGGGCGGGGAGAAGAATCTGTCATATGAGCCACAAAGCCAAATGATACTTCCCTTAACGGTGGTGGGGAGAGGAATAGCCAATATACTCACAACTCTGATAGATACTTTCCTTGTCAACCAGAAAAACAAGAAGGCTACAGCCTGTCTCTAGACCCCATGGACTGTAGCCCACCAGGCTCCTCCGTCCATGGGATTTTCCAGGCAAGAGTATCGGAGTGGGGTGCCATTGCCTTCTCCGATTCCTTTGTATAGGAAATCTCAAATTCCTTTGTATAGGAAATCTCAATTTTTTAATTCATTGACCTTTGGTGGATACCAGGACTGTTTCTAGTTTTAGGCTATTATGACTATATCTGATATTGATATTCTTGTACATTTATGTCTGTGGATATATGTTTCATTTGTTTTTGGTAAATACCTATGAGTAAAATTGCTAGATCATAGGATAAGTACATATTTATTTTTATAAGAAATTGCAAGAACTTTCTCCAAAGTGGTTGAACCCATTTATTAGGAGTGTGTGTGTCTTAATTTTAGACATTCAGGTGGACATGTGAGTAATATATGGTTCTTTTGCTCTTTTTCTACTTAGTAATTCTTGAACAGTGAAAGCGGATGCTAAGAGAATGTGATCATGTTGATCACGTTGATCACACAGGCTGCAATATACTTAAAGGTGTTTTATAATATAAAAAACATGATTACTGTTGGATGAAGTTACTATCAAAATATACAAAATAGACTTTTAAATGGACCTCAACAGTATAATTTTTTAAAAATATTTTTGACATATATTTATTCTTTCAAACTTCTATTGCCTTCATTCTAATTATGTAAACAGGCAGGCTCTGGGAACATTATGCCTATGTCTATAACTAGAAGAAAATGAAAAATTTTGTTCATGTTAGAATAAATACTTTCTAAAATCTAAGACATCAGATGTAGAAAGCTTACTGATTATTCTAGAATACTGGAGTGCAGAATAAAGGTTGACATATTTGCTTTACCATAGACTTAACCATTCATCTGTTCCATGATCCATTCATCTACCTTACATATCTGTTCTTAAATGAGAGTATTGCAAGTTTTCTAGTTAATTTTATAAAACCCCCTTTAAAAGCATATTGCACAGGGAGGCAAACTTCCCAATCCTAAGCATCTCCAGATGGCTTCAACCAGACCTGCTGCCACTCCAAGTGTTCAGTACCCCCAAATGATCCATTACACCATGGTGTATCTAAAATAAATAAAGGTTAAAAGATCATAAAAACAAGACCATATGCCCAAACATGTTTGTTCACCTTGGCAGTGGCAATGTAAGGACTGAATCAGATTATATCCAGCTTTCCAAGATACTGGATCAAAACTAGGGGGCGGGGAGAAGAATCTGTCATATGAGCCACAAAGCCAAATGATACTTCCCTTAACGGTGGTGGGGAGAGGAATAGCCAATATACTCACAACTCTGATAGATACTTTCCTTGTCAACCAGAAAAACAAGAAGGCTACAGCTCAACTATGAAAGAATGTTGAAAGATTTAATTTCCTTATGGGCAAATATGTGAATTTCATTAGAAGAGATTCCCCTTGGTCAAGGCATGGCTTTAAAGCTGTCTTCCCAGAAAGTATTTATGATCACCATCCCAACTTTAGGCCTCCCTATCATTGTTCACTTTCTCTATAACATTTATCACTTTGTAACAAACATGCAATTTATTCATTTCTTTATTCACTGAAATCACTCACTAGGTTATAAGCTTTGTGATGGAAGGAATTTTTGTTGCTTGTTTTCTTACTTGCTTCACTCATTTGTGGCACATAGTGCTTATTACATACCTGTGTATCCATGTATACAAGAATGGACATGTGAAGACTACTGAGGCAAGAATGGGTCATGTTTCAGGAGAAAAAATTATATCAATACTATGCACACACAAGGGAGTCTTCTAGAGGTAAAAGTAATATACTTGTTATATAAACACTGTCAAACAACAGATGAAGCAGGTTAGGATCATCTGGAACAAGGCAGAGCAAGGTGAACCAGTGGTAAATGGGCATGAAGGCTCATCCAGAAGAAGGACTGAGTAAGAGATAATAAAGGGTCAGGGAAATGTCAGAAGAAGTCTTTAACTGAAAGTTTTCCAACACAAGTTAGCAGCCTTAGATATCAATTGCTTCTTAAATCTAGACTGAAGATCAGACAACTTTTAGGGGGTGCTGTTAAAGCACAGAGTCTCACTCAATAGAGCTCTTGGAATAAGATCAACAGTATTAAAACAAAATGGTAAGCAGTACAGTGGTCACTATGTTCTAGACCTTACACTTTGAACCAGTCATACATCAAGGACTCTACCTTCTTCAGGAGAAAGTTCTAATATATTTTCAGAAGATTAGATTCATAGCTGTGATTCTTTTGTGAATTTACTTAATTTATTAGAAACCTAAGACATTTTTAATCAAATAAAAAAGATAAAAAAGATGGTTTACTAATGATAATCCAGATATATAAATAAATCTATTTTTCAACACGTTTTTCTGCTTGTGTTCAAAAATTGAAGCTTAGTACTTTTGCCTACAATAAACTCCACACCTTGACCATATTCTCCAAATAATCCACATAAGTTATTATAAAAAGCAGAGGTATGCCCTTTTCTGTTAACAAAATTAGACAAGACATAATGGTTATATCATTTAGTTAGCATTCCACTGATATAATCACTCCCTATATTACTCAGATCCAAAGATAATTGTGGGTTATATAATGGCAGAATTGGAATTTAGTTATAAGAAACTTCTAATTAATAAATACCAAGTAACTGCTTACCTAGGTTACACATCTTCTTAATTTCTTATTTTCACAACCAAATTAAATTCAAAACAGATCAATTCTGGTTCAGACTCATGAAAGGGAAATTCAACTGTTCACAAGTCTAAGAAAAGTTACTCTCGCTCTATCATTTTTCTTCATATGTAAGAAGAAAATAAATTAATTTTAATATAGTTATTTGTTTCAATTTAATTATTGCTATTTGAATTTCAGCAAACTCTGGGAGATGGTGGACAGAGGAGCCTGACATGCTGCAGTCCAAGGAGTTGCAAAGAGTCGGACATAACTTAGCAAGTGAACAACAACAACAATTTTTATTCTATATACAGTTTTCATTCAATTAAACTGACAACTTTTGTTCCTGGTGAGTGAGGAACCTGTCACTGAATTCCATGTGAATCCCTTATTCTGTTTAAAAGTCTGCAGCACTACCAGGCCCCGCTTCATTCTTGCACTGCTGATTAGGAAACCTCTTCACTCTACTAAAGAAAGACAAACAGTGGGCGTGTTCTTAGATTACATCACTGGTCATATAACAGGACCATTTCAAAGTCTGAGACATATAGCCTAGAGAGTAACTAGAATTATGATGGAACTTTAACTCTGAGAGTCAAGATTATTTTAAAACACAAGGGATAATAATCAAGACATGTGACAAATCAAGCAGGACAGGATAACTCCCTGCCTCTTCCATTTGATGTAAGGAATAAATGAGATACTGCATATAAAATGGGGGAAGGCAATGGCACCCCACCCCAGTACTCTTGCCTGGAAAATCCCATGGACGGAGGAGCCAGGGGTCACACAGAGTCGGACACAACTGAAGTGACTTAGCAGCAGCAGCAGCATATAAAATGATTAGCACAATATCTGGCTCATAGCAATCACTCAATGGCCTTTGGCAATATTTAAAGAAAAAGTAAAATTTGAATTGTTGCATGTTTACTTCTTAAAAAATTTAACATAAATGAAATGAAAATGAAAGTTATACCAATAAAATTTCTAAATCAATATAAATAATATATTACAGCAAAATGAAAATAACAGTATTATTTATTTTAAGAAATGCTGAAGTTTTGGGATATTGTAGAGAATCTTCAAGGGTGAAGTGAGTATAGATACCTGTGATGACACTTGTAAGCTTTTAAATTCAGAGATACTGATTCTAGGACATAGAGTTCTATTCAAAATTTACAGGAGTTATTTTTTTTTAACTTGAACAAAACATCCCGTAATGAAGATACATTCTGATAATCCTTAGGTAGGTATTCATAATATGATATATTGATAATAAATTATCAATTCACAGACGTCATAAAGCAGTCTAAGTTTAAGATACACATTGAGGCAAAGTAAAATAATTTAAACATTCAATTAAACAAAAATCTGTGAGAGAGTAAGTAATTATAAAATGTGTGTCAGAATGCAAAATAATTGATTTAGAGATGACATATTTTACTTTATTTTGATCCAATGCCTTGCAAAACACAGATTTAAGAGTGTATTTTTAGAATGTGGCTAGCTTAAGTTATACCAAAAACTATCATAGCATCCATATTTTATAAAGCTATAAAATTTATAAAAGTGGAGATATCAGTTTGAATTACTCAACAATTTTCAATATTATGACTCATCCACATGTATCCCTGATGATAAATATAAAATAATTTACCCAAAAAGAATGATAACATCATTAAAAATACACCATTTTCATCATTATATTCATTAAAAGCAAAGGAGGACATTTTCTTTGGAGAAATTTGGCTTCTAAAACATCCTGACACCTTAAATAAGAGCCATACCAACAATGAATAACCCTGTCTCCAAAATATCCGAGATGCTAGGAAAGCAATAAAATTATTCAGTGTCATAAGCACAAAACATATGACCTATAGGTCATAACACATCCCACTAAATGCCATGGATTATTATATTATCCAGTATGGTAGATACATATTCTGATTAGTCCAATTTTATTAGTGTGGAATCTGAGACTATGGGGTTGCTTCCTATCATACCATTTTGAAGTAGCAGAGTTAACAGTTAACACTCATGATTTCTGATGGCAAATGTCATATCATTTCAAACTTTCAGATTGCCCCAATTCACAAGAACTCAAGCTATAAAACTGTAATATAGAAACAATACGAAATGAGACTGTAAATTTAAGCAATTCAGATTTGTATGCATTTCATCCAAAAGTAAATTCTAGTTGTTTCATTTGGGGAACATTGTATTTTATTTTGAAATTCATATTTCTGTCTCTTATACACATCTTTAAAAGCAAAGGAGGACATTTTCTTTGGAGAAATTTGGCTTCTAAAACATCCTGACACCTTAAATAAGAGCCATACCAACAATGAATAACCCTGTCTCCAAAATATCCGAGATGCTAGGAAAGCAATAAAATTATTCAGTGTCATTTGCTCTTTAAATTTCATCTTCACTTATAGTAGATTAGTGACTGAAAAAATTATATATATATATAATTACACACACATATAAATATATTATATATTATATAAATAATTAAAATATAATAAAATGTTTATAATACATAAATGTATAATATATACATATATTTTATATATATAATTTCAACTAAATGTATGAAAGACTGAGGGCAGGAAGAGAAGGGTGTGACAGAGTATGAGATGATTGGACGGCATCACTGACTCAATGGACTTGTGTTTGAGCAAACTCCTGGAGATTTTTTTTTTTGTCATTTTTTTAATGACATTTTGACATTTTTTATGTTGGTGTGTCTGTAGCAGATTATGAGCTCTAAGCTCTAAGCTTTTAAGGTCTTGGATATAAATGTTCTTATTACTCTATAACTAGTTTTTAAATTTTTTGCTCATCATTTTTTTGTTCCATTAGATGTATTTATCTTCACTTTTATTTTTCAGAATAAAAGGTGAGCTAAAACTTTCATATATACTTTTTTCAAAAGATTTTTTTTTCATGGAGATCATCATTAGTATGGAGACCGAGAGGAAAATTTCCAAAAAATTAAATAATATTAAAACAATTTTTTAAAGCAGTTTTATGAGAATGACTTTTGATATCTTTAAAAAAGACCTGAAATAATCTGGGGACCACATTTTTGTTGTTGTTGTTACTGTTTTGGTTAACCAAGGACCTGGTGGAAAAAGTGAAAGTCCCCCACGATTTTTTTTTTTTTTCAAAATACATTTTGTAAAGGTTTTTATACACTTCCCTTAACCTAACAAGTTATAGAGTTATTGGGCTTCCCCAGTGGCTCAGATGGTAAAGAAACTGCCTGTAATGCATAAGACACAGGAGATGTTGGTTCAATCCCTGGGTGGGAAAAGATCCCCTGAAGAAGAGCAGGGCCATCCACACCAGTATTCTTGCCTGGAGAATCTCATGGACAGAGGAGCCTGGAGGGATATAGTCCATAAGATCTCAAAGAGTCAGACACCACTGAAGTCATGAGCACACATAGAATTATTATTGGAGAAAGTCTTACTTGAAAAGTTCTTAGAAACCATGAGACTACACAGCTTTCCTGTGCTCCACTGCAAGCTTACTTATGTACTTTGAAGGTAAGGGTATGAGTTCTCTGAATACACTTGAGTATTTTTTAATTAATTACAAAAGAGTTATCTTTGAAAAGTCTGCCAAGTAAATTTATCAGGGATTATCTCTATAAAAGAAATTTGTTTATATGAAACAAATTTTTGTGTTGCTCTTATAAGCCAAAATATGACCATTTTTTTGATAAATGATTAATCATTATGGTTTTTTCCACTTGAAGAATATCAGATAATTAGATTATCTACATAAGTTTTTGCCCTGTGGACAGTTTGAATTATACAGAGTTTGAAATCATAATAATAGATAGATGTATGGATGGAGGGAAGGAAGGAAGGAAAAGAAAAAGACAGAGATAGAGATAGGAATAATAATACAGTTTTTGGATTATATTAAAGCTCTGTGGAAAGCATCTCACTAAATTTAAAACAGGCATTTGAATCTTCTTTAACTCACAAAATCAAGTATTTTTATAATGTTGGAGGTGATTTTGGATATCATATCATTTTCCAAGTGTAGAGTATTTCTTAATAAAGCATTCGGTGACATAGTTATTAAAATGTCAGAAGCTTTTCATCAGAAATATCTTAAAAAAATTTTTTTTTATTGATAGTGTCCTGTTCTTTGGAAGGAAGAATATCTGTATTAGTCTCTGCACTATCTGTACTAGCAACTGTGCTATCTGTACTAGCCTCTTTCACCTCTTTCACACGTTATTCCTTTTCTTTTTTTTTTTTAATTGACGGATAATTCCTTTACAGAATTTTGCTCTTTTCTGTCAAACCTCAACATGAATCAGCCATAGGTATACATATATCCCCTCCCTTTTGAAGCTCCCTCCTATCTCCCTCCCATTCTATCCTCTAGATTGATACAGAGACCCTTTCGAATTTCCTGAGCCATACAGCAAATTTCCATTGGCTATCTATTTTACGTATAGTAATGTATGTTTCCATGTTACTCTTTCCATACATCTCACCCTCCCCACCCTTTTTCCCATGTCCATAGGGCAGCAATGGAGAGACAAACGTAGACTTACGTTATTCCTTTTAAACAGCAAAGAAAATGCAAACTGTCTCTACGTCTCTTTTTCTGCAGCTCATGTATCACCAATCTCTTCTTTAATTCCCAGGTAATGATAATTCATCATCCCTTGTTAACTTTTCACCCAGCCACCTCCAGGTTGTTAATGCCTCTCAACCAGACGGACTCTGACCAGGCCGGAGCAGAGTGACACCAAAGCAGCTTCCATTCATGACACAATTTCCCATGATCATTTTTAGTAGCCGTTTTTTCAATACTATTGAATTATAGCGCTCTGACTCTCCCATTTGGAGAAGGAAATGGCAACCGACTCCAGTGTTCTTGCCTGGAGAATCCCAGGAACAGGGAAGCCTGGTGGGCTGCAGTCTGTGGGGTCGCACAGAGCCGGACATGACTGCAGTGACAGCAGCAGCAGCAGCAGCAACTGCAACCCTCCCTTTTAATTTCATTTTGTCTTTTGTTTTATTATTTTTTTAATATCTCTTAGGTTTTTTTTTTTTTTTTTGCTGACAAAAGGCCCTACTGAAGCCATTTTCTATGTAGACTTTTAGTAAGAGCATTGATATCCCTGCTAAAAGAAAAATACAAAACCACTTGGTTCTGATTTATTTTATCCAAATATCCACCATACTCCTAAAATTAACCAATAGAGTACTGAAAAGTAAAATAAAGTAAAATGGTAGCTCAAAAAAAATAAATAAATAAAAGAAAAAAAAAACCAGCTTGAACATCANTGATATCCCTGCTAAAAGAAAAATACAAAACCACTTGGTTCTGATTTATTTTATCCAAATATCCACCATACTCCTAAAATAAACCAATAGAGTACTGAAAAGTAAAATAAAGTAAAATGGTAGCTCAAAAAAAATAAATAAATAAATAAAAGAAAAAAAATAAAACCAGCTTGAACATCAGGAAGTTAAAAAAAAAAAACTCATTTAATTTCAGACATTAAAATATAACTGCTTCTTAAATGACATGAAAAGGATACAATTTGAAACTTCATAAAAGTGTATTCTCAAGTGATAGCACAAATTTTAGATTACAGGTAAAAAACCTCAGTATTTAACTGTTTATCATTATAACTTTGATTCAACTCTTCTCTCACCTGCTTCCCCAACATAGGTGTCTCTGCACATACTTATAAGACATAGTTTGTGGAAGTCTAAAAGTCAAATTACAATCAGTAGATAGTACTTTTTCAAGTATTTTAAAATCCTGTAAAATTTTTTTATTAACAATAAGTAGAAGACGTTCTTCTGTTTTTTAACATTATTTTTCCTAACATTAATAAATATTTTCTAAATATAGAAAAAAAGTCAACATAACAAATAATCATTATTACTGGTTTATTTCAACATAGGTTAGGTAGCCTATTTGTTAAAGCAAGGTGAGGTGGCCTTGAGTCAAAGAATAAATTATCATTTGTATTATTTGTATGATTTATCATTGCAGTCTCTTTTATTGTAGTTATTTCTATTTGGATGCTAAATGCACCAGGGATTTCTTTATCCTTTCACAAGAATTTTCTTCAATCATGTGATTGATTCAATTTTTATTGAATTTCAGATATAGGAGACTTGACTTGAGGTATATTTCATGAAAGTCTCTATGTCTAAAATTTTGTCTCCTCAGTGATTCTACAGACAGATTAATGTTCATGACAAAATGTTCTTGTGAGGCTAAATCTAAAGTTTTTGTTTTTCTTTTTTTCTACCCTCCTTTATCACTGTTTGTAGATAAAATACTTCTCCTTTCCTAAACAGCACAAAACATATGACCTATAGGTCATAACACATCCCACTAAATGCCATGGATTATTATATTATCCAGTATGGTAGATACATATTCTGATTAGTCCAATTTTATTAGTGTGGAATCTGAGACTATGGGGTTGCTTCCTATCATACCATTTTGAAGTAGCAGAGTTAACAGTTAACACTCATGATTTCTGATGGCAAATGTCATATCATTTCAAACTTTCAGATTGCCCCAATTCACAAGAACTCAAGCTATAAAACTGTAATATAGAAACAATACGAAATGAGACTGTAAATTTAAGCAATTCAGATTTGTATGCATTTCATCCAAAAGTAAATTCTAGTTGTTTCATTTGGGGAACATTGTATTTTATTTTGAAATTCATATTTATTATCAAATCAATATTCAATATTTTATTATAAGTGCATTTAAATAAAAATTCTGGGATTCTGGGAAGTAAATTAGTTATGCATATTCATTATAGTAAGAAGCATTTCATGCAGAAGCCTATGCTCCTGTTACAACATTGAATTTCTACTTCATCTATTGTTGGAGATTTTAATTTATAAAAAGTAAAATATGAGGCGGTCCTAAGATGGCAGAGGAATAGGACAAGGAGACCACTTTTTCCCCCACAAATTCATTAAAAAAACATTTCAATGCTGAGTAAATTCCACAAAACAACTTCTGAATGCTGGCAGAGGACATCAGGCACCCAGGAAAACAGCTCATTGTCTTTGAAAACAGGTAGGAAAAAATATAAAAGACAAAAAAAGAGACAAAAGAACTAGGTAGAGAGCTCCATCTTGGGAAGGGAGTCTCAAAAAGAGAGAAGTTTCCGAATACCAGGAAACACTATCACTGCCAAGTCTGTGGCAAGTAAATTAGTTATGCATATTCGTTATAGTAAGAAGCATTTCATGCAGAAGTGTATGCTACTGTTAAAACATTGAATTTCTACTTCATCTATTGTTGGTTCACGGTTCACGGTTCACAGTTCAGTTCAGTTCAGTTCAGTCGCTCAGTTGTGTCCGACTCTTTGTGACCCCATGAATCACAGGACGCCAGGCCTCCCGGTCCATCAACAACTCCCAGAGTTCACTCAGACTCACATCCATCGAGTCTGTGATGCCATCCAGCAATCTCATCCTTTTGGTCATCCCCTTCTCCTCCTACCCCCAATCCCTCCTACCATCAGAGTCTTTTCCAATGAGTCAACTCTTCTCATGAAGTGGCCAAAGTACTGGAGTTTCAGCTTTAGCATCATTCCTTCCAAAGAAATCCCA
>SJYX01021314.1:0-11953 GCA_006410675.1 Oreotragus oreotragus | reverse complement strand
TCCCAGTCACCTAGTGAATGCACAGGGTAAAAGCAGGATTCAGTAAAACCTTTGGCAGCCTCTGCAGGAAATATTTTGTCTGGGTTTCTCTTTTTTTTTTTTTTAAATTAATCTATTTTTAAATGAAACAAAGATGAATATTTTTAATGACAAAAGGTACAACTCACAAAAAAGACATCATAAACCATTAGATACCTTAACAAAGAAACAAAGATACATAGAGCAAAAATCAGAAGAAATATGAGGGAAAAAGAAAAATATATGATCATAGTGAGACATACTAACATTTCTGAGAATATTTTATCAAATGCAGAAAAAATTAGGATCTTGAATGATATCAATAATTTAAATATAATAGATTTATATTTAATTTTATTAATCATATCCTACACAAATTGTTTAAAATTTTGTATCTCATATGTTCTTATCAGATGTCCACAGGACATTTAGAAAAACGGGCAAAAAGATAAACATTACTGAATTTCATGGGTTTCTCTCCCTGACAGAGTAAGTGGCAACTTCTTTCTCTAGAACAAAAGGCTGTGCTGCGCGTCACACAGCTGGCCACTGGCCTCCCTGTTTCTGTCCCTTCTCTGATGAGCAGCCACCCTCACTGCGCACATCTTGAGGGCCCTGGGGCCTGAGGGGTGGCAGCCTCGGGGCGGGAAGCCTGGCCGGCCGCTCCCGAGCCGCCCTCTCTCCTCAGAGTCCCTTCCGGCTGTTCTCGGCGACCAGCAGCAGGTGGCCCAAGAACGGTGGGGTCGTGGAGGTCCCCTTCCTGCTCTCCAGCAAGTACGGTGAGTCGGCCCCAGGCCCCGGAGCCGCGGGCCTTCCTCCCTATGCAGCGGAGCTCCTCTTCGTTGTTGTTGTTTTAATGACATAGAGCAGACTTTATTTTTCACTTTTATTTATTTGCACTGGCTCTGCTGGGTCTTCACTGCTGCACGGCTTTTCTCTGACTGCAGTGAGCAGGGGCTCCTCACTGTGGCGGCTTCTGCTGCAGAGCACGGACTCGAGGGTGAGCCGGCTCCAGCAGCTGCAATTCGTGGGCTCCAGACCCCAGGCTTGGCAGTTGTGGCTCACAGGCTTGGTTGCTCTGCGGCATGTGGGGTCTTTCCAGAACAGGGATCGAACCATGTCTCCCGCATTAGCAGGCGGATTCTTGACCACTGAGCCACCAGGGAAGTCCCCTCTGTGGGTTTTAATTCCCCTTTGTGCTTCTTTCACCATCACCCAAAGAACCCTTCTATCAGAAGCCCTCTGTCTCATGGGCCCCCGAGCTGGGATGCTAAAGTCCTGGAGGAGCTGATGGGGAAGCCACAGCTAGGGACAGTCTGATCCATTTCAAGACCAGATGGCCCAGAAGACAGTGACCAGCCCAAGGTCACGCAGCCAGGGTGCACCCGGAGCCCTGCTTTTCCTCCCCACACCATCATGCTGCCCTTTCTTCCTATCTATCTACATCCACCCATCCACCCACCCATTCATCCACCCCTCTATCCATCCATCCATCCTTACTTGTTTTTGGCCATGTTGTGAGGCATGTGGGATCCTGGTTCCCTGACTAGGGATTGAACCCGTGCTCCCTGCACTTGGAACATGGAGCCCTAACCACTGGGCCACCAGGGAAGCCCCACACTGACGTTTCTTGACGTTCCACACTGGAGAATGATCTAAAGCTCAGCTCCTTCCCCACGTGCAGACAGCAGGGGGAGAGCAGTGGAGGGAGCCTGGCTGGGGCTTTAGCCGATGTGTCTCTTCCCCAGATAAGCCCAGCCGCCAAGTCATCCTAGAGGCATTTGCTGAGTTTGAACGCTTCACCTGCATCAGGTTTGTTGCCTACGATGGCCAGAGGGACTTCATTTCCATCATCCCCATGAGTGGGTAAGTGCTTCTTGGTGTGTGTGCCAGTGTGCCTCTGTGTGCATGGTGAGAGCCTCAGCTGTCTTGAGTTCAGCCTGAAATTAACAGAACTGTTGTCTAAAACCTGTGTCTGGGCCTGTCCTCCCAGGTCGAGAGTCCTCCTGCTCATCTAAGTGGTCTGCTCCGCATGAGCTAGACCTACAAATACTCAGGGCAAATGCTCAGGAGAGGTGGGCAAGGAGGTGCTCAGTCCTCCTTTAAAGAGCCTTCCACTCCGTCTCCCGAGAGATTACGTGACCTGGGGAGGGAGTGCAGGTGTCATGGGACAGGCCTGGCCTCGGATCCAGGTTCCATGGTGCGGGAGCCAGGTGACTCTGGCAAGTCCCTTAACTTCTGAGCCCCTTCTGTCTTCTCTCTGAAATGCAGGTGATGGCAATACTGCTTTCCTAGCTTGCTAGGGCCCTAAGAGAATGTGCACGGGAGCTTTGATTCGGGGCTCCCCATGTGGAGACCTTCACGTAATCAGCTGCTTCCGTCATCCATGTTCTCACCAACTCACAGTGCAGGCTGGAAACAGGGTTTCAGCACATCCCGTTCACAGAGGGCCAGGTGGTGGGGAGTCTTAGGAACAGCAAGCTCGGGGCTACAGCCCAGGACGGGGACTTGCTCTGGGTGCTTTCATCCCAGGTCTTGGGAGGAGGGGCGAGGGGCCTGGGTTTGCCGGTTCTCCTGGCCGGTACCCACCCAGCACTTTCGTGGCCCTGCAGGTGCTTCTCGAGCATTGGCCGCAGTGGAGGGATGCAGGTGGTGTCTCTAGGGCCCAGCTGTCTCCAGAGGGGCCCGGGCATCGTCCTGCACGAGCTTATGCACGTGCTAGGCTTCTGGCATGAGCACTCGCGGGCCGACCGGGACCGCTACATCCGTGTGAACTGGAATGAGATCCTCCCAGGTAAGCCAGGTCGTGCATGGTGGGGGAGGTGGAGAGGTGGTCCTGTCAGAAGAAGGTGGCAGGCGTGGCCTGCGCCCAAGAATTGCCTGGCTATTTGGGAAAGGTTGTCCATCTTCCCCGCAACCTGCCTGTCTCCCATGGGGAAGGTGGGATTCCTGTTTTCCTCCAAGACATGGAGGATAACCCAGATGCTGCTGCTCTGGACCCTGAGGCTTCAGTGCCACCCACAGTTACCCTGAACTAGGGCATCAATTTGCCCTGTCTCGTCTCTCTTCACTGACACTGGCAGTTACCTAAGGATGGAGCTGATGGTCTTATGACTCTTGCTCACTTATACTCAACCAGCAGCCCTGCATGCCTTAGACACTGCTCTCAAGGCTCAGGGCAGGGGCTGTGCTCCAGCTGAAGAGTTGAGCCAAGACAGATATCTCAGAGGTAGTGGGCTATGTGCGTGTGCCAAGTGCCCGACACAGGAGGTAGAGGGCAACCCTGTAGAGGCTGTGAGATGGCTGCTGACGGGCCTCTGGGATAAAGGATAGGGAGACCAGGTCCTGGAAAGTGGCAGTGGGAAAGCTGAGGCTGGTCTGGAGAGTGGGTCACTGCACGGGATGGCAGGGAGCTGCAGCTATGTGCTGGGCAGGGTGCCAAGGATCTGACTCCAGCAACGGTGAGGCCCTGTCCTTTGGCAGAGGGGGACAGCCTGATATAGGAGGTGAGAGGAGTCGAGACAATTGATTCACGAGGGAGGAGAGCAGAGGAGGTGAGTGATTTGGGTTTGGGGTGTGGAAGCAAACGAAAGCTTGAAAGGCTTCATGTAAGAGGAGGGCTTCTGGTATGAATGCCTTTGCTGCTGCTGTGGGGTTATGGTTAGGGGAGGAGGCCCAAGACAGCAGCCATCATACATGGATGCCCCCCATGCCGAGAATGGGATGGGAAAATGGGCAGCGCCTCTTAGTGGGATGGGGGGTAGAGATTGAGATCAGAGATTAGAAGCGGGGAGGTCATAGTGACACCATGCTATAAAAATAGACTACAGTCCTTTCAGTGCTTATGGAGGGACTTCCCAGGAGGTCCGGTGGTTAGAATTCCGTGCTTCCATTCTAGGGAGCGTGTCTCTGTGCAGTGAAAACAAAAAAAGGCTCAAGTGCCCCTGGAATCCTTGTAAAGGCTTATGATAGCCACAAAACCTTCAAATTTGAAAAAGTAGAGTTAATACAAACATTTTGATCATGATGTAAAACGTAGAAGCTAGTAACAAAGCGAAAAATGTTATCCAGTTGAAAAATTAAAATTTAGAAAACAACAAACCTTTTTTTAAGCTATGGAGTTACAGAAATTGTGGGAATTCTTAGAGCATGAAGATTAGAACCAAGGGTCCATAGCTAAAGCAATACACAGAGAAAATATCAGAGAAAATATGTAGACTGAAATATTTAGATCAACAAAAATAGAGGATAAACTTGGCATTTCAATTCAAGTTAAGGAAAAAAGGGAATTAGTGAAGGGAAAAGCAGAAATTAATGTTAGAAAACAAAACAGCACCAATAAATGAAAAAGCTGTTTTTTCTTTTAACAATAAAATTAAACATCAGCCACCCTAATGGAAAAAACTGCTAAAGAATGAAGAAAAATGAGAATGTTTGTACTTAGTTGATATGTAAAGAACACACTGCTAAAATATATAAACTAGTAACATCAATTAACTGTGGCGGTGGGAACTCAAGGAGGGTGGAGTGGGAACCATTATGTATCTTCATATTTTCTGAGTTTTGAGTCAGATGAATATGTTGCCTACTCAAAATTATGTTTAATAACTTAAAGGATTTTAAAAGGAAAAAGTAAGCACTCTACTGGGTAGGTATTTCCAGGCGGGGATGGGATATAAAGGTGATAGATTACCATTTTAGTGGTGAAGAGGCTGCTGGTGACCGTGGGTGAGTGTAAAGGCAGCTGGCTGGGCCTGGGGTCTTTAGGGGAGCAAAGAGGGGGGTAAAGCCGTTCTTTCAGAGGCTCACTGAAGGGCAGGAGGGGAGTTGAGGGAGGGAAGCTTGTTGCTCCCAGGCCTGGAGGGGCCAAGGGACAGGAAGAAGCAAGTGCTCTGGCCAATGAGAAAAGGCTGAACTCCACACCTGGGGTTGGGGTGGGGCAGGTGCTGTTGGCTGGAGGCAGGGAGGGCAGGTGGCTTTGCTTCTGGGGGTGGGGTATACCCCTGGTAGATGGTGGGCTCACAGGTCTCCAAGCCTGCGGTGGGGAGGAGGAGCGGGGTGGGGAGTAGGCAATTGATCTCGCCAGTAGTGGGCATCCAAGGCTCTGAGCAGCGTGGGACTTCTTGAAAGCTGTAGACCATATTAGTATAAAGATAGTTTCACACAGGGCGAGCCTGAGAGGAGAAGAGACGGGGGAGAGAAGTCTTAGGAGGCGATGGCGGGCCAGCCACCAAGTCCCTGAGCTTGTATTAATACATCAGCTGGCGCAGGTCTGGAACCCTCCCAGGGCACCGAGGAGACGGGGATCAGAAACAGGGGTGGGGTGAGGAGATGCACTCTGGGTGTAGTGTCGGACCCCCTCAGGTGGGCTGGACACTTCCAGGACCCCCCTGCCACCTTCCCTTCCTCCCCTGGCCCTCTTCCCCATCGCCAAGTACGTTTTTCAGGTTTTGAGATGAACTTCATCAAATCTCGGAGCAGCAACATGCTGGTGCCTTATGACTACTCCTCAGTGATGCACTATGGGAGGTGAGGACCCCCTTCGGGCTTTCTTCCCTCCTCACGGTCCTGCCAGCCCAGCCAGTCTGGACTCAGGCCCTTGCCTCCTGGGTTTCAGGCTTGCCTTTAGCCGGCGCGGGCTGCCCACCATCACTCCACTCTGGGCCCCCAGTGTCCACATCGGCCAGCGATGGAACCTAAGCAACTCGGACATTGCACGGGTCCGCAGGTTTTATGACTGCAGCCCAAGTGGCCACGAGCCCGGTGGGAAAGGTGAGTGACAGGGAGTAGAGCGATTTGAGGAGCTGCAAGAAGGTTGAGGTGGTTTTAGGATCAAGCGCTTCCAAGGGAGTCTGTACAGGTGAGCAGGGGCAGACCAGGGGCTCCCCATTCAGATGCAGAAAAAGCACCTGAAAAAAAACTAACACTCAGCTATGATTAAAAACTGTTAGCAAAAAGGAATAGAGGTCACTTTCTTAACCTTAACATACCTACCAAAAAAAAAAAACAAAAACCAGACCAAAAATCATTTTAAATGTCAAAACATTAAGACTAAGACAAGTTTCTCCACTCTTGTCTCACCTATTCAACAATGTAGTAAGTCTTAACCCTTGTGGTACAACAAAAAATGAAGTCTTGAGGTTTGAGAAGGAAGAAAAAAGTCACTATTTGTAGATGACAATCTGCATTGAAAGGAATCTACAAAAAAAATTACTAGAACTAATAAGAATTTTAAAAGGTGAATATAATCAATATACAAAAATGAGTTGTATTGTAATGCAGCATCAATTTATTAAAATACATTTTAAGCCTTTTAAAAGATGCAGCTGGTCCAGGCAGGCGTGAGAGTGCAGAATCAGGCAGTGGCTGTGCAAGGGAGAAGCAGGAGGTGTGATGAGGATCGACAGGAAAGAGACTTCAGACAGCTCCGTGTGCCGTGTTGCCTAGAGCTCCCTGCGCTATATGCCAGGCCTGCTGATTTTTAGCTGAGCACATGGCTGGCTGGGATAAAGTCTATATTTGTCAGTCTCCCTTGCATTTGGGCATGACCAGCTGACCGCCTTCTAGGAGAAGGCGATGGCACCCCACTCCAGTACTCTTGCCTGGAAAATCCCATGGACGGAGGAGCCTGGTGGGCTAGAGTCCATGGGATTGCTGAGGGTCGGACACGACTGAGTGACTTCACTTTGACTTTTCTCTTTCGTTCATTGGAGAAGGAAATGGCAACCCACTCCAGTGTTCTTGCCTGGAGAATCCCAGGGATGGGGGAGCCTGGTGGGCCCCCATCTATGGGGTGGCCCAGAGTTGGACAGGACTGAAGTGACTTAGCAGCAGCAGCAGTGGGTGACTGCCTTCTAGCTTGTGAGATAGCCATCAGTTGGCAATTGTTATTTCGTCTTGTGAAGAAACATTTTTCTGAGGTTGGTTGCCCTGGTGATCTTTTCTCATCACCATTACCTCATTAGTAATTGGGGAAATGCAAAGAAAGACCATAGTATCCTTTTTTTATCCCTTATAAGTTGGCAGACATTTAGAAGTCAGCTACTGCCAGATACAAATAAGATGATGAAGCAGTGATGACATTCATATTCTGCTGATAGGAGTATAAATGCTGCACCATTTTGGAAAACAATTTGGTAGCTTGCAAAGCTGAAGTGTGTGTGTACCCCATGACTCAGAATCTGCTCCTTAGTATTTTCGCACATGTGTACTTCCCATCCATTGTAGGCAGTCTGTACTCTACATTCTGTCTCTCTAGGTTTGCCTATTCCGGGCAAGTCATATAAACAGAATTGGACAAGATGATCTTTTGTGATTGGCTTCTTTCACGTAGCACTATGTTTTCAAGGTTCATCCATGGTATAGCCTATCAGTACAGCTGATCCTTGAAAAATCTGAGGGTTAGTGGCGCTGACCCTCTGTGGAACAGACCCTCTGACTGCCTACAACTTCAGTCAGTCCTCCACATCCAAGGAGTCAGCTGACTGTGTGGCACTGTAGAACATTTGCTGAGAAAAGTCACGCATCAGTACACTCATGCAGTTCACACCTGTGTTGTTCAAGGGTCAACTGTACTTCATTTTTACTGTTGAATGATATGCCACACTTTGTTTATCTGTTATCAACGGATCTTTGGGCCATTTCTAGTCTAGTGAGACAATAAACATTCATGTACAAGATTTTATGTGAAAAAAAAGATTTTATGTGGACATGTATTTTCTTTTCTTTTGGATATATACTTAGGAGTGAAATGTCTGGGTTCTTTAACTCCATACTAGACTGCTAAATTGTTTTCCAAATTGGCTGTACTCGTCTTCATTCCTGCCAGCATGTATATGACGTTTCACGTACGTATGGCTATACTCTTCATTTCTGCCAGCATGTATATGACGTTTCAAGTACATGCTGGTAGAAACCCTTGTCAACACTTCGGGTTATAACCATGCCCAAGTGGGTGTGAAGTGCTATTTTGTTGTAGCTCTGATTTGCATTTCCTGAATGGCTGTGAACACCTCTTTATGTGCTTATCGGTCTTTTGTATATGTTTGGAAAAATGTTCAAATCTTTTGCCTGTTTTTTTTTGTTGGGTTGTCTTTTACTGGTAAATTGTGGGAGTTCTTTATGTATTCTGAATACGTGTCCCTTATAGGACATATCATTTAGAAATATTTTCTCACATTTTATGGGTTGTTGAACTTTCTAGATGGTGTTCTTTGATTGTAAACATTTAAAATTTTGATGCAAAGTCTAACTTATATCTTCTTTTATCACTGTGCTTTTGGTGTCATATCTGAGAAGGATTTGCCTAACTCAAGGTCATGTACATTTAATCCAATGTATTTTGCATGTACATCAGAGCTTCCCTAGTGACTCAGACTCCTGTGATATGGGAGACCTGGGTTCAATCCCCGGTTTGGAAAGATCTCCTGGAGAAGGACATGGCAACCCACTCCAGTATACTTGCTGGAAAATTCCATAGACAGATGAGCCTGGTGGGCTACAGTCCATGGGGTTTCAAAGAGTTGGACATGTGCTGTGCTTAATAGTTCAGTCATTTTGCATATAATTATGCAGCTCCAGCACCATTTTGCAGACTTATTTCCTATGATATCAAATATTAGAAAGATTTTTAAAAAACAGTAAGAGACAATGGCAAGAGTTTTGTGGGTACCTATTTGAGAGGTTTGACTAGCTTTAAGAACAGAATTGAGAGGTAGCTAGAAATGGTCATGAGTCAATGGAAAGTGCATCAAGACAGTGGATATACAAGCAAGTTTGGGTATGGAAATAATTACCCCATGGAGAAGGGGGAAAGGACTCATGGGGCAGAAGAATATCTAGAATACTCGAGAAGGAGCTGTTCTCCTTGGGAGCTGAGGCACTTTCTTGGACCTAGTGGCAAGGAAGAAGATGGGAGCAGATTCCAGCTGGTGTGTGGTCTTGATGTGCTATGAGGGGCTTCAGTCCCAGGCTTTGATGGCAAAGGAATGAGGTGAGAGGCTGGGGAGAAGAAGATGTGCGGGGAGGGAAAGGTGTGGAGTGGCTGACTGTTGGGTGTGGAGTGGCTGACTCTCCTGTGGGGCGCAGGAGGGGAAACCGCTGAGAGACACTCGGTGGGGTCGCAGTGGTGCTGGGCTGCTGGGCAGCTGACGGAGGTGGCCTAGGTTAGTCACTTCGTCCTCTGGGACTGGGGTGTTGTGGGCAGTTCTGCCACTGTTGGGGCACCTGGGGATGTCTCGGGGAGTGACTGCAGTGAGGTTTAGGGGACCCATGCCAGGTGTGGAGGGTGTTTTGGAAGTGAGGAGGCTATGGAGCAAGAAGATGGGCTTTGGGGGGTCAGCAGGGCTAGAGGGTCATGGGTACTGAGGCAAGTGGGCTGGAAGCAGAGGAGGCAGAGGTCAGAGGGTGGGCTGCTGGGGCCCAGGACTTCAGGGGGCGTGGTTTCTGCAGGTCCAGGCAGGGAGCGGCCTGGGAAGTCACTGGTTGAAGCATGTCAGCTCAGATGGGCCAGTGTTCACAGATGGAAGAGACGGCCTCATTAGGAAGCAGCTGGAGGGCGGGCAAGGATCAAAGCAGTGCTTAGGGGGTGTGGCTGGCCAGCCAGACAACTTGGGCCCAAAATGAAGAGTCTTAGGGAGTAGCCGGTGGCAGCCAGCGGTGGTCTGGGAGTGGCGGTGAAGGGCCAACAGGACCCACCCCGCTGAGCTCACGGGCCTGACAGTCACGTGTGTCCTGCTGACACCCTGGGTTAGGGCGTAGCTACAACTGTAGAAGTTCTGGGAAAGGCTTTGGATACAGGTAAGAGGTATTGCTGTGTAGAGTGGCCCCGGGGGGTTGTGCTGAGGGTTGCAGTGCTCGGTCAGGGGGTTGGCCATCAGCGAAGCCAGGGTATGGTGGGAGGTCACGGAGGGTCCCAGTGGCTGACCGTCTGACGGTGACCTCTGGGGCCACGTGGGGAGGGGATGGCATGGCTCCGAGCTTCTTGTCTCTCGGGGGAGCTGGGAATCAGGGCTTCAAAGGTGTTGGGCAGTGGCATGGCAGGAACATGGTGGGTTCCAGGTCTCTGTGAACAAGGCTGAAGGCCGCTCTGGCTCTCACACTGTCCTTCTGTGACTCTGGGACATAACCTGTCTTTCCTGCTCTAGGGCTCCAGACTCCTGGGAGTGGTAGGAGCCCCACTCCTGGCTCTAGGTCACAGCTGCAGCAGCTTCTGAAGGCATTGTTGGAGGAATCCAGTAGATCTGACCCCAGAGGCTTCGGGGCGGAAGACCAACATGCCGCTGCCAGGTCTGAAGAGAGCCTTCATGCATGGAAGCCCCCGACCCTGAGGAATTCTGAAGTGAAGGCCTCTGCCGACCCTGCCCCGTCAGCCCCCAGCTTCCTCCCTGAGGCCAAGGCCTGGGGCAGTCTTTCCTGACATTGCCCTGGTGACATCCCGGCAGCATCAAGTGCCCCATCTCTAGAAGAAGACCAACCGGCATCCATCTAGGCTCTTCTGGGGAACCCTGCTCTGCCAGGGGGCTGTGCACCCAGAAATCGCTTTATGAGGACACCCAGAGGTCAAGCCTGTGGCTTCCGTCCCCTTGGCCCCTCTGGGCAGCACCCCTGCCTTCCAGCTTCTCTGGACCTCCATCTGAGGCTTGGGCCCCTCTCTCTGCTCCTTCCCTCCCGGTCACGTTTCCCCAAGGGCTCCTAGGACAGAGACGCCCCTTTAGGTCAGTTAAGGAGAGTGCCGACTCTGCTGGCTCTCATCTCCTGCCTTAGCCCCCAGGGAGGATGGGGGGTGACTTCTCGGCGGCTCCAGGAACAGGGACCTGGAGGGCTGGGCCTCCCTGAAGGCCCCGGGAGCCCCTCTGAGGTTGAGGCGGAGCCCCCCGCAGGGACTAACGGTACCTTCACTGCTCCCTCAGGCCGCCCCCCGTGCTCGGGACCCTGGGAGCAGCCCCTCTCCCGGTTGTGTGAGCGCTGGGAACTTGGGAGGGCAGCCCTGCCCTCCAGGAGGCTTCCAGAACCCCACTTCCTCCCCTGCCTCCCAGGGAGAGGAAGAGGTGGGGGCCCAGGGGTGGAAATTTGCTGCGGGAAACTCAGCAAGAACACGAGGACCTAGGTCAGGACTCAAAGCTGCTGTCACCCGCGCTGCTCTCCCCAGGAACTTGGCCTCTACTCAGACCCCGCCCCGCAGACTTGGTCCGAGGAGGCCCTGGAAGGTGGGAAGGGGCTGTGGGGCCACCCTGATCGTCTTCCTTCAGCCGATCCCTACTCCTCTCCTTCAGCTGCTGGCCTCCCTGGTGAGGGCTGTTCAGGGTCAAGAAAGTCTCTAGGAATGGCAGACCCGCACCCCAACCCCGTGCAGGTCTAGGGGCCTGCTTTGGGTGGGAGGGCAGCAGGAGCCCCTGACTGTTCCAGTGGGGCCAGGTCCCCCTGATGTCTCGGGAAAAGTAGAAATAAAGTTGAGAACTTGCTGCAGGAGTCTGGTGCTGGGCTGTGCTGACTACCTCATACCCGGTGCCTTGACCTCTCCTGACTGCCCTGGGAGGGGCCCTCTAGGCGCTGAGACCCACATTTCAGAGGCAGGAACAGATGCCCAAGGAAATAGGGCTGAGCAGCAGGGCTGAGATGCGCCCTCTGCCATCCTCTTCACTGTGTCAGGGGACCTGGAGCCTCTGCCCTCGGTCTATCTGGGGTTTCAGTCCTGAGTCAAGGATTTTCTGAGACTGCGCAAGGGCCTGAGCTCAGGTGTGAGTGTCAGGGAAGGACTGTGGTGTGGGGATGCTGTCCTTGTCTTGCTCCCAGGCCTGGGAAGTGGAGTGCCACAGTTTACAGTGGAGAAGTAGGGCTCTGGCCATGCTCCTAGCAGGGCGACCGCTCCCCTGGAAGATTCCCAAGAAGAGACTTGGGCCAACCCTAGGCTAGAGGTGGAACGTGAGCCTGTTTA
>SJYX01021313.1:305282-359461 GCA_006410675.1 Oreotragus oreotragus | reverse complement strand
CTATCAGCCGTCCCGAAAAGTGAAAGAAAAGGGTATTAGGTGTAAGAACCCTCTTAAGGCCACTGCTTTGTAATGGTAAAGCGAGCTGGCAATACTGGGAGGAGCAGCTGCTTTCATCAAATGAGGGAAAGGAGAGCTCTCAGAACACAAAAATTAATCATTGTTATATAAAAATTAAACCATCACTGCTAAAATATTTTCTATTGGAAACCCCACCTGAATGGGGGTGGGAGTGGGGTTCCCTCAGCAGGAGAGAGCACAGTGTCAGGATATTTTTCAGGGCCAGGCAGATGAGAAACCTGTAGCCTTGGACAGTAAGCCCACTGCAGGCACCCTGTGAGCCTAGGAGATGCAAAGGCCATGATCTCTAAGACCTTGATGGTTCTCTGACTATGAGAGTGTATAAGGACACACACAGAAGTCGTCGCACACCAGAAACCTGGTTGCTAAAATTTAAGAGAAAGAGCATGAGCTCTGGGTTGCTAACCCAGCTCTATTCGCTACTTATGAGGTCTTGGCAAATAGCTTCAGATCTCTGAGCTACAGTTTATCTATAACATGAAAGCGCAAGNCACTGCAGGCACCCTGTGAGCCTAGGAGATGCAAAGGCCATGATCTCTAAGACCTTGATGGTTCTCTGACTATGAGAGTGTATAAGGACACACACAGAAGTCGTCGCACACCAGAAACCTGGTTGCTAAAATTTAAGAGAAAGAGCATGAGCTCTGGGTTGCTAACCCAGCTCTATTCGCTACTTATGAGGTCTTGGCAAATAGCTTCAGATCTCTGAGCTACAGTTTATCTATAACATGAAAGCGCAAGTCCTCTAACTTTCAGGGTGTTTGGGGACTGGTGCTGCATCCTGTACAGCACCTGGCAGGGAGTCAGGGCTCACTCAGCAGACTGTCATTCCCATCTTGGCTTGGCCCCTTGGTGGCTGTGTGACCCAGCACAAGTCGTGTGACTTCTCTAAGCCTTGGTTTTCTTACCTTTAAAAGTATGATTTAGATAAAGAAGCGGTCTGTGGAGGCTCCTGCCAGCTGTATCCCAAAGTGGTAGAAGCATAAACCAAAAGTGAAATGGAGACCCTGGGTGGAGGAAGAAGGCTGAAATGCTGACATGCAGGAGCCTGGAGCTATCTAAGTTCTTTCTGTTGGCCCTCGCCGCAGTGTTTCTCCCAGTTACTTTTCCCTTTTCCTCAGCCGCCTGTCCTCATGCCTAAAACGTTGTTGTTGTTCACTGGCTACGTCATGACCGACTCTGCAACCCCATGGACTGCAGCACATCAGGCTTCCCTGTCATTCTCCCGGAATTTGCTCAAACTCATGTCCATTGCATCGGTGATTCCATCCAACCATCTCATCTTCTGTTGTCCCCTTCTTTTTCTTCCCTCGATCTTTCCCAGAATCAGGGTCTTTTCCAATGAGGTAGCTATATGCATCAGGTGGCCAAAGTGCTGGAGCTTCAGCTTCAGCATCAGTCCTTCCGATGAATATTCAGGACTGATTTCCTTTAGGATGGACTGGTTGGCTCTCCTGGCAGTCCACTCCCCAAACGGACCATTCCTAAACCCTTTTCTCTTCTTGCCTTAATCTTTTCTCTTAGGAGACAGCATCCTACCAGCTGGGGTCTGCCAATAATCTCTAAGAGCAGGTAAACAACTCAAAAGGATTCACTTATCTCCATTTCCAAGGCCCTCCGTCCTGGCCCAGACCAGCCTGAGCCTCTGCTGAGACCTTGGACACAGCCTCCTAACTGGAGTCCCAGCTGTACAGCTTGAGAAACTTTCCAGTATGTAGATCAAACTAGGTCACTCCAGCTCAAAATTCCACAATGGTCTCCTGCTACCATTAGGATCAATTAAAATACAAAACAAAACAAAATGAAACTTCACGTGCCCATACAGCCTGGCTGCTAGTATCTCAGGTATCAGGTATCTGATCCACATCCCACGTGTGACCATATCACAGTGCCTTGAACTCCTGGCTCGAGTCTGTCCCAGGGCCTCTGCATATGCTTTCCCCTCTGCTGGATCTATGTTCTCCCCAAACCTTTATCTAAACAACTTTCCACCCCTGCTCCAGCCATCTCAATGAGGTCCCTTATTTGTTTCCCTAGGGCACTCTCTTCTCTTCTTTACCACAGTGAATGTTTACCATTTACAAATGGCAACCCACTCCAGTATTCTTGCCCGGGATATCCCATGGACAGAGGAACCTGGTGGGCTACGGTCTGTGGGGTCACAAGGAGTCGAACATGCCTTGGTGACTAAGCAACAAAAACAAATTATATATTTAGATGCATATTGGATGCTTGGAATTAAACTTAAGAGTCTACATCACACTGTCTCAAGCAGGTCTGTAAACTCCAGGGGGTAAGAAGCATGGCTATTTAATATGCCACAGACACCAACGCCTGCTCAGGACACGGCATGTAAAAGACAAACGAGCAAATGCTGGTCAAATGAGAATATGAGCAGCTGTAGTGTCCAGATCTGCCTGCAACCACTCTGGACCTCCTGGCCAGCCTGCCGAAGGCGTCATGCAAAGGGCTCTGAAGCTCTTTTTTAATAAGAAAGTCCTTGCTGCCTAGGATGCTGTAAAGACACTGAACCAAGTCTTTTTCCCCCCTCCTCAGGTACTAGGTTGGCCAAAAAGTTCGTTCGGGTTTTCATAACAGCTTCCAGGAAAACCCGAACGAACTTTTTGGCCAAGGCAATATGTAGGCATTTTCGCCTTCCGCTCAGCTTCACTTAGCCTCACTTACTAGCCTGTGAGGATGTCAAAGGCAAGCACCAGGTCTTCTTCATACTTTCTCTGTATCTCCGCCTTGGGAAAGTGCATGATCATTTGGGAATGCAATCACAATGAAGAAAGGAAGGTAGGAAGGAGGGAGGGAGGAAGTGGGGGTGACATTTGCTTCTAGTCCTGGACACAGACTAGGTCAACTTACAGCAGCTGCCGGGGCCTGAACAAAAGGACTCTCCTCTTTAATGAGCATGAATGTCCTCAGACCAGGAAGACCAGGGCATGTTTCTCAGAAACCACCAGGGTCTGTATTGTCTAACCAGAGAAGGCGATGGCACCCCACTCCAGTACTCTTGCCTGGGAAATCCCATGGACGGAGGAGCCTGGTAGGCTGCAGTCCATGGGGTCGCGAAGAGTCGGACATGACTGAGCGACTTCACCTTCACTCTTCACTTTTATGCATTGGAGAAGGAAATGGCAACCCACTCCAGTGTTCTTGCCTGGAGAATCCCAGGGACGGGGGAGCCTGGTGGGCTGCCGTCTATGGGGTTGCACAGAGTCGGACATGACTGAAGCGACTTAGCAGCAGCAGCAGCAGCAGCAGCAGCATATTGTCTAACAGTGATTCTCATTTCTTTTCTCTGGGTTTCCTAATCCACTCTTGGGCAGCTCTGTTATTTTTCAACTTGGCTCACACTGTCACAACGTCAGGGTGATCTGTCCTCTTATGCTTCACCATCAACCAAAGTGAAAAGATAAGATGCTCTCTGGAGACCTGAAGCCCTGCAACACTGACTTGTCATGTCTTGGGGTTGCAAGCAATGCATATGGAGGTGTTTTTATTTTTAAAGTTTTGGCTGTTGTGAGATTTTTTTCCATGGTCTTTTTAATGCCTTTTCAAGAAAGCTTCCTGTGTTGATTTAAGATGCATACTTATATTAATAAGGGGAAGTTATAAATAATAAAGGGAAAGTTATATAAAGGGGAGGGGAGTTAATAAAGGGGAAATTATATTCCATATAATACAAATAGAAATAAAATATTTAATAGCATCAGAGCAAATAGTAAGACACTCTGGCATCATGGAGAGAAAACAGGATTTAGAGACCAAGTTTCCATCCTGGCTCTACCCTTAATAACTTTGGGCAAGTCAATCAAATTCTCTGAGGTTCAATTTCTTCATCTGTAAAGGTGAGATCAAAAGGCAAATTGTCTAAAGTTCTCATGAGGTTCTTTTTCACATACAGAAAAAAGCTAAGCACGGTCCCCCAAACACAGTAGGCGTTCTCTAAATGTCTATTGAATGAACAGATAGAAAAAAAGTGTAATATCCAAAAAAGGGGGCTTGATCCTGGAAAAGAGGCACATGGCTAAAGAAGGAAGATCATGAGCTGTGGAGTCAGACAGATACAAATTCAAGTCCTAGCTTTCCTCTTAACATGCCTGAATCTCAACTTCCTCATCTACAATAGGGGGTGAAAATAAAAATAATCACCTTATGGAGTGACTGCAGGGCTTCAAGAAAGTATTTCAAGTCCTGTGTAAATGGTGATGGTGAATTATAGCTACTGGTATAATCCCCCTGGGCTTACCAGATGGCTCAGTGGTAAAAAATCTGCCTGCCAATTCTGAAGACACAAGAGACATGGGTTCGATCCCTGGGTCAGGAAGATCCCCTGGAGAAGGAAGTGACAACCCACTCCAGTATTCTTGCCTGGGAAATCCCGTGAACAGAGGAGCCTGGCAGGCTACAGTCCATGGGTTCGCAAACAGTTGGACACAACTAATCGACTAAACAACAACAAATAATCCTCCTACTTCATTCAATACTTGGGGTCAGCAAGGTTACCTATCCCCAGACAGAAGCAGAAACATTGCCTTCAATTATCCATCTCTGTGTGCAGGGAAAGGCCAGTCTTTCTGAAAACAGCTGCCACGTCTTATTATAAAACTTGCTTGGTTTCGGTGGTTTGTGTGCGTGTGCGCGTGTGAGAGACAGAAACACATCCAGTTCAGAGGGGGCTCTGTCAACAGTGTGTCTCCATGTGTATACATCTGTATACACAATTTGTAAAGTGCTTTTAGATTTTTTTCAAGGCAAAAGATAAACTAATATAAAATCATCAGCTGGATCGCATTAAATGGAGGGAAAAGCAAAAACGTACACAATACAGCCATTTGTTAAATTAAACACAATTATTTCTCCCGCTACTTAATTACAAACAGATATAAATACTCTGGATTCTGACATCTCAAATCTTCTTAAATTCTAGCTCTGCACTTCAGCATGTAATGAAGGGAGGGTTGTATTCCAGACTGTGTGTTAAGCAAACCTGAGAGTTACAATTGTATACTGGGGCCATAATGACTTCACTAAAACAAGACCTAAACTTTTAATTAAGCTGCCAAGACAAATTACAACTCACGGCCCACAGGTAACGACCACAGACAGCAGAGACCCAACGCCAGGGACTCTCAGGGAGAGAGGGATTAATAGCAACATCGGAGTAAGTCTATTTCTGCAATAAAGTAAGAAAAGGCATTCATTAAACAATCACTGTAACTTGAAGGAAGACAGACAGGTCAGTAAGGCAGCAAGAGAAAGNAGCTTCAGCTTCAGCATCAGTCCTTCCGATGAATATTCAGGACTGATTTCCTTTAGGATGGACTGGTTGGCTCTCCTGGCAGTCCACTCCCCAAACGGACCATTCCTAAACCCTTTTCTCTTCTTGCCTTAATCTTTTCTCTTAGGAGACAGCATCCTACCAGCTGGGGTCTGCCAATAATCTCTAAGAGCAGGTAAACAACTCAAAAGGATTCACTTATCTCCATTTCCAAGGCCCTCCGTCCTGGCCCAGACCAGCCTGAGCCTCTGCTGAGACCTTGGACACAGCCTCCTAACTGGAGTCCCAGCTGTACAGCTTGAGAAACTTTCCAGTATGTAGATCAAACTAGGTCACTCCAGCTCAAAATTCCACAATGGTCTCCTGCTACCATTAGGATCAATTAAAATACAAAACAAAACAAAATGAAACTTCACGTGCCCATACAGCCTGGCTGCTAGTATCTCAGGTATCAGGTATCTGATCCACATCCCACGTGTGACCATATCACAGTGCCTTGAACTCCTGGCTCGAGTCTGTCCCAGGGCCTCTGCATATGCTTTCCCCTCTGCTGGATCTATGTTCTCCCCAAACCTTTATCTAAACAACTTTCCACCCCTGCTCCAGCCATCTCAATGAGGTCCCTTATTTGTTTCCCTAGGGCACTCTCTTCTCTTCTTTACCACAGTGAATGTTTACCATTTACAAATGGCAACCCACTCCAGTATTCTTGCCCGGGATATCCCATGGACAGAGGAACCTGGTGGGCTACGGTCTGTGGGGTCACAAGGAGTCGAACATGCCTTGGTGACTAAGCAACAAAAACAAATTATATATTTAGATGCATATTGGATGCTTGGAATTAAACTTAAGAGTCTACATCACACTGTCTCAAGCAGGTCTGTAAACTCCAGGGGGTAAGAAGCATGGCTATTTAATATGCCACAGACACCAACGCCTGCTCAGGACACGGCATGTAAAAGACAAACGAGCAAATGCTGGTCAAATGAGAATATGAGCAGCTGTAGTGTCCAGATCTGCCTGCAACCACTCTGGACCTCCTGGCCAGCCTGCCGAAGGCGTCATGCAAAGGGCTCTGAAGCTCTTTTTTAATAAGAAAGTCCTTGCTGCCTAGGATGCTGTAAAGACACTGAACCAAGTCTTTTTCCCCCCTCCTCAGGTACTAGGTTGGCCAAAAAGTTCGTTCGGGTTTTCATAACAGCTTCCAGGAAAACCCGAACGAACTTTTTGGCCAAGGCAATATGTAGGCATTTTCGCCTTCCGCTCAGCTTCACTTAGCCTCACTTACTAGCCTGTGAGGATGTCAAAGGCAAGCACCAGGTCTTCTTCATACTTTCTCTGTATCTCCGCCTTGGGAAAGTGCATGATCATTTGGGAATGCAATCACAATGAAGAAAGGAAGGTAGGAAGGAGGGAGGGAGGAAGTGGGGGTGACATTTGCTTCTAGTCCTGGACACAGACTAGGTCAACTTACAGCAGCTGCCGGGGCCTGAACAAAAGGACTCTCCTCTTTAATGAGCATGAATGTCCTCAGACCAGGAAGACCAGGGCATGTTTCTCAGAAACCACCAGGGTCTGTATTGTCTAACCAGAGAAGGCGATGGCACCCCACTCCAGTACTCTTGCCTGGGAAATCCCATGGACGGAGGAGCCTGGTAGGCTGCAGTCCATGGGGTCGCGAAGAGTCGGACATGACTGAGCGACTTCACCTTCACTCTTCACTTTTATGCATTGGAGAAGGAAATGGCAACCCACTCCAGTGTTCTTGCCTGGAGAATCCCAGGGACGGGGGAGCCTGGTGGGCTGCCGTCTATGGGGTTGCACAGAGTCGGACATGACTGAAGCGACTTAGCAGCAGCAGCAGCAGCAGCAGCAGTATATTGTCTAACAGTGATTCTCATTTCTTTTCTCTGGGTTTCCTAATCCACTCTTGGGCAGCTCTGTTATTTTTCAACTTGGCTCACACTGTCACAACGTCAGGGTGATCTGTCCTCTTATGCTTCACCATCAACCAAAGTGAAAAGATAAGATGCTCTCTGGAGACCTGAAGCCCTGCAACACTGACTTGTCATGTCTTGGGGTTGCAAGCAATGCATATGGAGGTGTTTTTATTTTTAAAGTTTTGGCTGTTGTGAGATTTTTTTCCATGGTCTTTTTAATGCCTTTTCAAGAAAGCTTCCTGTGTTGATTTAAGATGCATACTTATATTAATAAGGGGAAGTTATAAATAATAAAGGGAAAGTTATATAAAGGGGAGGGGAGTTAATAAAGGGGAAATTATATTCCATATAATACAAATAGAAATAAAATATTTAATAGCATCAGAGCAAATAGTAAGACACTCTGGCATCATGGAGAGAAAACAGGATTTAGAGACCAAGTTTCCATCCTGGCTCTACCCTTAATAACTTTGGGCAAGTCAATCAAATTCTCTGAGGTTCAATTTCTTCATCTGTAAAGGTGAGATCAAAAGGCAAATTGTCTAAAGTTCTCATGAGGTTCTTTTTCACATACAGAAAAAAGCTAAGCACGGTCCCCCAAACACAGTAGGCGTTCTCTAAATGTCTATTGAATGAACAGATAGAAAAAAAGTGTAATATCCAAAAAAGGGGGCTTGATCCTGGAAAAGAGGCACATGGCTAAAGAAGGAAGATCATGAGCTGTGGAGTCAGACAGATACAAATTCAAGTCCTAGCTTTCCTCTTAACATGCCTGAATCTCAACTTCCTCATCTACAATAGGGGGTGAAAATAAAAATAATCACCTTATGGAGTGACTGCAGGGCTTCAAGAAAGTATTTCAAGTCCTGTGTAAATGGTGATGGTGAATTATAGCTACTGGTATAATCCCCCTGGGCTTACCAGATGGCTCAGTGGTAAAAAATCTGCCTGCCAATTCTGAAGACACAAGAGACATGGGTTCGATCCCTGGGTCAGGAAGATCCCCTGGAGAAGGAAGTGACAACCCACTCCAGTATTCTTGCCTGGGAAATCCCGTGAACAGAGGAGCCTGGCAGGCTACAGTCCATGGGTTCGCAAACAGTTGGACACAACTAATCGACTAAACAACAACAAATAATCCTCCTACTTCATTCAATACTTGGGGTCAGCAAGGTTACCTATCCCCAGACAGAAGCAGAAACATTGCCTTCAATTATCCATCTCTGTGTGCAGGGAAAGGCCAGTCTTTCTGAAAACAGCTGCCACGTCTTATTATAAAACTTGCTTGGTTTCGGTGGTTTGTGTGCGTGTGCGCGTGTGAGAGACAGAAACACATCCAGTTCAGAGGGGGCTCTGTCAACAGTGTGTCTCCATGTGTATACATCTGTATACACAATTTGTAAAGTGCTTTTAGATTTTTTTCAAGGCAAAAGATAAACTAATATA
Organism: Oreotragus oreotragus; assembly: GCA_006410675.1. Classification (NCBI taxonomy): domain Eukaryota; kingdom Metazoa; phylum Chordata; class Mammalia; order Artiodactyla; family Bovidae; genus Oreotragus; species Oreotragus oreotragus. The sequence continues at coordinate 350,704 of SJYX01021313.1, read as the reverse complement.
AAATCATCAGCTGGATCGCATTAAATGGAGGGAAAAGCAAAAACGTACACAATACAGCCATTTGTTAAATTAAACACAATTATTTCTCCCGCTACTTAATTACAAACAGATATAAATACTCTGGATTCTGACATCTCAAATCTTCTTAAATTCTAGCTCTGCACTTCAGCATGTAATGAAGGGAGGGTTGTATTCCAGACTGTGTGTTAAGCAAACCTGAGAGTTACAATTGTATACTGGGGCCATAATGACTTCACTAAAACAAGACCTAAACTTTTAATTAAGCTGCCAAGACAAATTACAACTCACGGCCCACAGGTAACGACCACAGACAGCAGAGACTCAACGCCAGGGACTCTCAGGGAGAGAGGGATTAATAGCAACATCGGAGTAAGTCTATTTCTGCAATAAAGTAAGAAAAGGCATTCATTAAACAATCACTGTAACTTGAAGGAAGACAGACAGGTCAGTAAGGCAGCAAGAGAAAGGTGGACTGGGAAAGCAGAGGGAGAGAACATTAACCACTTCCAGGCACGGAAGCCTGGACTGGGCGCTGTATATTCACTCTCTCCAATCGTCACAGTGGGGACCACCAAGCACTATTACCATTTCCCTTTCTAGATAAGGAAGATGAGGCTCAGAGAAGCGACGTGACACGCTACGTTCTCAGAGCTAACATGGATCAGCGGGAGAAGGAAGGAAGAGAAAGCAGAGCTCAGGAGGTATTTGTTTTCATAGCTAAGTTGACAGACTGCCCACCAGAATCAGGATCACCTGGGCTCTGCCTCAGGCCTACTAGGGGAAGGCCCAGGAATCTGAATTTTAGACTCGCTTCCCAGGTGATTGCTGTGCACAACAATATTTGAGATCCCCTCCATGAGATACTGTAACCCCTTTTTACTCAAAATGTGGGCCACAGATGAGCAGTATCTCACGGGGCACTGTACCCCAAATGTTTATTGCAGCACTATTTACAATAGGCAGGACATGGAAGCAACATAAATGTCCATCAACAGAGGAATGGATAAAGATGTGCTATATATACACAAATGGAATACTACTCAGCCACAAAAAGAACAAAGTGGGCTCATCCGTAGAGATGTGAATGGACCTAGAGTCAGTCATATAGAGTGAGGTAAGGTAGAAAGAGAAAAACAAGTATCATATATTAATGCATATAGCTGGAATCTAGAAAACTGTGCGGATGAACCTATTGCCAGGACTTCCCAGGTAGCGCTAGTGATAAAGAACCCGCCTGCCAATGCAGGAGACATAAGAGATGTGGGTTTGATCCTTGCGTCAGGGAGATTCCCTGGAGGCGGGCATGGCAACCCACTCCAGTGTTCTTGCCTGAAAAATCCCTACGGACAGAGGAGCCTGGTGGGCGACAGTCCATACAGTTGCAGAGTCAGACACGACTGACGCAACTTACCACATGCAGACCTATTTCCAGAGCAGAAACAGAGACACAGACATTGAAAAAGGACAGGTAGACACAGTAGGGGGCGGGGAGCGTGGGACAAACTGAGAGAGTAGCTGTTACATAGATACACTGCCCTGTGTAAAACAGATCGCTGCTGGGGTCCTGCTGTGTGGCGCAGGGAGCTCAGCTTGCTGCCCTGCGGCGACCGGGACGGGTGGGGTGGGGTGGGAGAGGCTCGGGAGGGAGAGGATCTATGTGTACAGGCAGCTGATGCACGGGTTGTACAGCAGAAACTAAAATAGTACTGTAAAGCAATTATGCTTCAACTGGAAAAAAAAAAAAAGGCAGGCTCTAAACATCCCCCAGACACCAAAGCAGAATCTGCACTCTAACAAGACGCCAGGTGGTTCCACAAAACTCTGAGAAGCACGGTGCCACCTGTCTGCTCTGAAAGGCATCACAGGGTTAAGGAAGGTGAAGAAAGAGTTCATCATTTAGGCGAGAATGGGAGAACCAGAGGGAAAAGCAGGACCGTCTCCTTTATTATGGCAGAAGAGGTCAGCAAGCTCTGACAAGCCAAGAGCTGGCAAAGGTACCTACCTGTACGACGCTTTATTTCTCTGAGAGGCACTTCCTAATTAAAAGTCGTTTTCTTTGGGGGTTTGTATTAATATCCTTTCATATTTGTGCTCAGTTATTAAAAATACAGAATCCTGATTGTAGGAGACCTTTAGTTCTGAGCAAGCGTAATGCTGCGCCTAAGAGGAATCAGGCTATGAGACTATGAAGACATAACTTAGGGACTGCTAATGACTAGAAAATCATGTCTCTGATCTGAAGCTACCGAGTCTAGAAAGAGAAAAGAAACAGGGTCTGGAGCCGGGCAGACCCTGCCGAGTGTCAGCCTAATTGATGGTGAGGACCACGGCCGACCACGACTGACTCTCCCATGATGGGGAAAGGGGCGCTGAGAGGCTTTGGGTCACCATGAACCATGAGGCTGGAGCCTCCAAATTCCAGAACCTCAGGGAACCAGGAGCTGGAATTTGTGCAGGGCCAAAACACAAATTAGCGGTGGGGATTCAGAAGGGAGCACAGTTTCCACTCCACCTCAGAAGAAGGCATTAACGGAGGAAACCGACACAGCAGCTGCCAAAACTGAGCAGCTGCCAATGGGGGCCTGAGGGAAGCCCACCCCAACTCCCTCATGCGCTGAGCGACGCCATGTGGGCTGGGCTGAGGGAAGCAGAAGATTCTGGCCAAGTCCCTGCCCTCCAGGTACTCAGAGACCAGCAGCTAGGGCAGACCCCTGGAAGACGAGGACAGCACAAAGTCTTATTTCTTACCCCAGGGCGCACGCAACACAGCCCCACTTCCCTCGTTTTGGCAAGCGGGTAGAATGTTGAGCCTGCAGTCCAACCTTATCCACTGTTCACTGTATTTAATGGGAAGGGATTCACTGCCTTGATGCTAAGGGCAAAACTGCAAAGAAGAGGAAAATGGCCTGAACATGCTACTGCTGTTAAGACGGAAGAACCAGGCTCTTGCAAGAGCTTTAGGGACTAAGGACCAGATTCGGAGGTTTTTGTTCAAATTCCACTTCCCACATCAGATAGACTCTCAGCCAAGGACTCAGCGGGACAGAGCTTTGAGGAGAACTCAAAACTCCACGGAAGTTTCCATTCAGCAGAAAATTCAACACCAAGCGTTCTGGTTAGCAGAGCTTTGTCTTCTGGAAGTTTTATTTTCCTGTAGGGGATTTTTATCTCCAGGCTATGTCAGTGAGCTTCTATACGAACTCAGATGAAATGTTTTCTGATCTGAACCAGAGACCACCGTGTCCTACATCACATTAGGGTGGTTTGAGGAGGAGACAAATTCTTTGCAGCACGTGGGTACAGAAGAGAAATGCCTTAAAACAGGATGCCAGGCTCCCGGGACACCCCCAGGCTTGCTCACTCTGAACAAGAGCTCTTCCACTGCAAGGGACATGACGGGGCTGAGAGCTCACTTAAATCACTGTCCACCAGAGTTCAGGGCATCTCAGTATCTCAGTTCTCAAAAAAAAAAAAACCCATCTGACTGAGCACACTGTTCATCCAGCCCTTTGCACGGCTATTCCCACCCTCTCTCCAAGCCTTTATATACTTTTTGTTTCCCCTCATCTGCCAGGGGTTATTGGCTCTAAAAGCAAAATAATAAAGCAAGCAAAATCACACATTAAAAAAAATCCAAATAATACATCAGTGATTTGAACCAAGATAGATTATAAGGACGGATATAGGTATTGGAGGGAAGTGACAAGAATTCCTGTCTCCTTGTCAGTTTCACCCTTCGGTGTTTAAATGAAGTGGCTGGTCTGCACATCAGGCCACAGATCAAAGAGAAAGGTGGTGGGCAGCAGTACTGGGCACCTGCACGGCCTTATAACTCCTCCTGTCACTCCCTTCATTTCCCTGCATCTCACTCCTACCCTTTGTCTAGCAAGCCCGGTCGAGATGGCCTCATGCTGGATCCAGCTAACCTCTGCAGCCCTGGACAGTATACATCCCGCTGTCAGCCTCAACCCCTAAGGGCCCTGGTGTCCCCTCACCCAGAGAGACAACACCCCACACACCCCAGAGCGGCGGAGGTTCCTTACCGATGGCAGTAGTGAGAAAGGAAACCACTTCAGACTCCTTCCCGTCATTATAGAAAGCCAGGTGCCAGATTCCCGAATCCAAATACTGGATGAAGCCGGTCTCGTGGCTAGAAGGGGGGATGGCTCCCCGAGACTGGCGCTGGGGTCCCTCCAGGCTCCGTGCCTCCTGGGTCAGGAGCCTCCTCCCATCCAGCAGCTCCACAAAGTCAAACTGAAGCACAAAGAGGGCATGATTAGCAGTGGGCCTGCCTCACCACCATGCTAAGCTCCTCAGGCTTCTCCCAGGGAGGATGCAGGGAGACACAGACGAGACAGGCAAGGGAGGCCAAAGCAATGCGGAGGTTGACCAACCCACTCCACCTCCTTCCCAGACCCCGTTTTGCAAGGTCGGAGTCTCCTGATCCGCTGGTGAGTGCAGCACAATTAGTAGATGTTTTTAAGTGTCAGTTGGCTGTAGTTTTGGGTGTGGAGAGTCTTTGGCTGACTCTACACCTCTACATCAATCAGGACAGCCATGACATTTTTTTTTCTTAGCTATGCTTTTCTGATGGGCACGTGATTAGAAACCCAGTCACTTTATGACTGAACTCCTCCAACTCCACGCAGGTGATGGTGGGAGGGAATCCTGGGGATCTAGGATGGGGCCCGGAGCACTCACTGGGTGTGCCTTAAATGTCAGTCAAGTGCAAAGGAAACTTTGATTTATATCTATCTTCCCTTTGTCAATGATCCTTTCTCAGTGCTCCAGTTTCAGGGTGCAGTTTTAGGGGAACTAAACTGGATTAGCACAAAACTCCATCAATAATTACATGCTGTGTCAAATAATACAATTTCCAATTGATTCAAGCCTGCTAGCATGAGAGACTTGAGGGAACACAGTCACGCATGCAAACAACAGGCAGGTGGTGAAGTCCTGCTGCTGCTGCTAAGTCACTTCAGTCGTGTCCGACTCTGTGCGACCCCATAGATGGCAGCCCACCAGGCTCCTCTGTCCCTGGGATTCTCCAGGCAAGAACACTGGAGTGGGTTGCCATTTCCTTCTCCAATGCATGAAAGTAAAAAGTGAAAGTGAAGTTGCTCAGTTGTGTCTGACTCTTCCCGACCCCATGGACTGCAGCCAACCAGGCTCCTCCATCCATGGGATTCTCCAGGCAAGAGTACTGGAGTGGGGTGCCATCGCCTTCTCTACCGGCAAGCAAACCAAGCAACTGTCTACCTATCTGTCTTTTAAGGAAAAAAAAAAAAGAAAAGGGTATTTATCCTGTCTCATGTGACAATGTCTAGGGACAGGAACCCAGGACCAGTAAATAAAGAAATCCAGGCTCTCTCTACTATTCTGCAATTCCATCCTTAGCAAATGTCTCTATCTTGCTTTTACCTAGAAATTAAGTACCTGCTGGGGTCACAAAGACTACATTTGGCCAGGGACTGTCTGATGGATGCCTGTGATTCATGTTACTCCAAGCCCAAGGCAGGGAAGACCTCACACAAGTCTGTTCTTCACCCATCATGACTGGCAAAGTGTCAGTCATCCTGCTTGAGTTTTAAAGTTTTTCTGGTGCACATGTGTCCGGGTAAATGTGAAACCCTGAAGGAGAGAAGGGATGCAAGAGATGAGGAGAGGAACCTTTATTCTGAGCCAGGTCCTGCACTAGCTGTCTTCTAGATGTGGTTCTCCACTGTTCACAGCAGCCCTGCACAGCGGGCACTGTTATCAGCATCTGCTAGACTAGGAAGCTTGCTCCGAGAGGATGTTACAGGCTTGAGGTTACACAGCCGATAATGAGAGCATTCAAACCCAGGTCTGTTTGACTCCATTGTGCATGCTGTGTTCTCTAGATTGCATCTCCTGGATAATTTAACTTAGGAGACTGGGTACTAGTAAAAAGGCTATTCAGAGATTCCCTACTATTCCTTCCTCTTAAAAAGCTCCAAGGATACAGCCCTACTCATCTGAAAGGTAGGGTCTTAGAGAGGGCAAATGGATGAACGGACTATAAAATATGTGAAACTCCCCCCAAGCTCAAGGATCCCGGTTTCAGCATGAGGTTTCTTGACTTTGGTTGAGATTTGATGTGGGAGCCCCTGGAGAGGAGAAGGGGACATAGGGTTCTGGTTACCTGTGTGTGTGAAGGAGGAAGGCCTTTTCTGCCATAAATGCCAACCAGAGCCGCCTTTCCCAGAGACACATTGAATTTCAGATGCACAGGATGGTCTATGAACACCTGAGATCTCCAGAAAGTGCCAGGAGGAATCTTCTGGGAAGCCCGTCTCCCCACGTCGATTTCTCCAGAGTCTATAAAACTGTCCTCTGGAAAGAAACTACTGGGCTTTCCTACCAAGACACGGGGAAGGGAAGACAAAAACATCACTGTTAGCCACAAGTGAAACCAGGGATCAGAGTATCTGAACAAGCAGGGCTCTCCTCTGCCTCCCACCTCTTCTCTGCAACATTCCAGGGCCAGCCCACTCCCTGCCCTGGACTCCCCCATTGAGGAGTTAGAATGTCCAGAACTTTTTTTCCCCAACGATGCTCAAATTGGTCTGCTAAAAATATGCATTCTTCCAAAGCAGAATGGGTCCTCCCCAAGGGCCATCTGTTTACTGCATAATTCTAGAGCTTGTTAAGATATATTTTGATCCTAAAAATAATCACTTGCAGTCACGTGAGAATAACTCTGTGCGTCTGTGCACTCGTGTGTGTGTAAAAGCATGCATGCTAAAAAAGAAAAGATAGAGGGAATAAGGTGCAGTTAATTTTTCAACTTAGAACGGTTCCCCTAGCAGTGGGAAGCATGATCTGAGCGGAGTCACATATTTTTCAAGTTCACTAGGATCTGGGAGTCCACTTCTGGGACTCAGACATGTGGATGAGGGTTTGTGTTGGGAGCAGGGGTAGGGATGGGGGGAACGAGGAAGAGGGTACATCTGAACAGAGAAAACACTTCTGAAAAATGCTTCTTTGTCTGGGATGTAGGGCAATGAGTATCATTGTGCTGAAGGTGGGTAAAGCTGGGGAGATTTTTCAAGTTTAGGCACAAAACTTTTGACATACTTGGATTTCAACCCAGGCTACCAACCCTACAGGCTACAGGAGTAGGGGCTGGTTGAGAATAAGATCTCTCGCCCAATTCTGTCACCAGTCAGGAGAGTGACAGCTTTCTGGGGGCACCTCAAGTGCCAGGAAGGAAGGCTGCTTATCAGACTTCCTCTACATAGTAATTAAACACACGCACACGCAAAAAATATAAACCCTAACTTCCTGCCAGACATCAGCCCTCCGAGGAGTTGGCAGGGGGCAGGAGGAGAGAACAGGGGCATTAGAAGACCACGCTTAGGACACAGACAAGCCAAAATCAAGTCAACAGGCTCCATCTTATGTGTCATCAGAAAGCACCCCCAGGTATACTAGTTTCAAGGTTTGTTGTGTTGCTAGAGATGCTGGAAGAGGCACTTGCAAGACCAAGAATCCATCTGTAAAGAAAACACATTTGCGGGAACTTTTTATAAAAAGCATTTGGGGAATAAGAAATTAAAGTGTCTTTTTTTCCTCCCCTAGCTTTGTAAGATTCCTTACAAAGCACATTTGATGCTGAAATGGAGCTTGGCAGGGCATTGTTGTAGTCATAAAATATTTTGCTGTTTTAAATAATAAAATTCAATTTATATGTTAAACTTCTCCATATGTTATCATTCCCTTATAAACTCCTAGGCAGAAACATCAGGTTTTTAGCTTCAAACCGTTAAATGTTATTTTAATTAAAAATATGCCAACAGAAAAGTTAAAACGCACGGTCTCAATAAAAGTACTACTAGTATCCTGTCATTAGCATGGGAAAGAGCTTGCATTTAATTCCTTTATGGAAGGAATGTGCCCCAGACTTTTACCTTGAGAATGCAGACACACGCGAACCACGACATTATGGTTCAAAGTTCGAAGACAGAAGCCAAATTCACAACGCATTAAGATGGAAGAGAATCATTTTCACATTCTTCCTTATCTGACTTTGGGGTTCCTAATTCCACAATCCTTTTATAGTCCAGGTAGAAAAACAGTTTACCCTTCAGCCTATAATTCTGTTAGGGAAGCAGAACTAGAGGGAGTTAAGACACAAAAGCAGGATGAGTTCTGAGCTTTTTACTCCTAGAAACTGCGTAAAAATAAGCTGGAGACTCCTAATTCCAAGACCTCATCTCCTTGTGAGTGGGTGGGAGTCAGAGCTGATGGGATTTGAGAATTGTCTGCATTCACATAATTCCTATGTCTGAGAATAAATAATGAAAACTTCTCCCACTTTTTGGCATGCTTTTGGAGTGCCCTGTATTTCCCCTGTTCATTTCCCCTCCAGTGAGCATGTTTTTCGGAGACAGCTATTGAATTAGCCAAGCTTTTAGTTTCACAGGGCAGAGGTCAAGTCCAGAGACTCTCCAGAGGTCTGTAGGCCCAAGAGGCTTATATAAATTGGCTCTTACCCCCAGAGGAGTGGCAAAAAGGGAATAGTCTTTTCTAGCACTCAGCTATTTCACCAAAGCTGGAAAAAATGGGGAAAACATTTACAAAATTTATATTTGGTGTGTATACCATGATATAAAAACAATAAGTTTTGGTCTAGGGCACAGCACCCCACCAGGACCTTGACTTTCTGGGCTGAAAGAATTAGGAATTAGGAGTCTTGAGCTTATTTTCATGCAGTTTCTATGATGGAGCTTAGGATCTGGAGCTTAGGTTCACAAGTGAGGCTTGTCCTAGAAGTCACCCTGTCCAGATCCTTAGGGAAGGTGCCATGGCCCTGGTGGTCTTCTAAGGAAAAGTTTGAGAGGGGAAAGACCGTGCCCATCTTGGAATTTAACCTTTACCATTCTTTCCCATCAGTCCCCAGTGGTCCCCACATTGACTAGGGATGAGATGAAAGTTTCTAGGAGGAGGGACCTGGAGCCTGCCGAGTACCTGTGGCTGGAGGGAAAGAGGTGTGATACTGGCTGGGCTAAGTCAGAGTAAAACCACCTTCATCCTTTTCTGTCTTTCAAGAACCCTTACTGTCTTTGTCTCTCCAGATCTTATAACCTAAGAGTCTTCAGTCTTAATTCTGAGCACCAATATGTGAGCACCAGGATAGAAAATATTCCATGACATGGCAATACCCACCAGGGGTGGAGTAGGGAGAGGGGGAAGAGGCTAGAGGCAGGTGGAGGTGAAAAGTTCTGTGTATATAACTCTTTTTATCCGTACCTACATTCTGAAACACAACAGTAATAACAAATATCAGTAGTAGCAATAGCAATAAAGATAGAGGTAGCAATACTAATGGTATTATCTATCATTCATTAAATTCCAACTATGTACCAGGCATTTTTACATATATTGGTACATTTAATCCTCACATTATTAAAATGTATATACCGAGGCTCAGAATGCGAAAGAAACCATTCAGAGATGAAGCCATTTGGGGTACCTCTTTATTTATTAGAATATGGCTTCTCAGAACATCAAATTGATAAATTATTAATTAAAACTCTTCAAAGGTCTTCTCAATGGTAGCAGAGTACATTAACCCTCTTTAAGAGTAAAGATCTGATTTAATTCACAGTCCTAGAAGGCTAGATACCAAGGCTAGACCAGGAAGATCCAAGGCCCACTGGAGCACGTCCTGCCATCCTGGGATACAAAAAATGGACAGTTTTTATGAACTAGGATCCACACATAGACCCCAAAGTTAAAGGGAAACAGTATCTCAAAACATGCCTAAGGACACTATACAATGAGTGAGTGCCCCAGAGGCTTAACAAAGTACAAAGAGCTTAACTCAGAATTAGGGACCTCCAACAGCACGATTAGGCTTCACAAGGCAGATTCTACTGGTAACAGTCCTTTTCTTTACAAAGACATACAGATTCAGACTTCCCAGAGCAATGCTCTGGAAATACACAATCGTGTCTAAAAGAATTTTCTCAGCAACTTGCTGAAACGATTGGCTAGCTCAGTCAAAAATAAGGGAGAGTTGGAAGAACTAAGATCCCAGCCACTTCCCAAATTCACAGTCTTTATTTTCTTGAACTGAGATTTATCCATATAGGGCCTAAATTCCTAATCAACCAACATTCTCGCACTCCCTCTACCTTTTTTGGTTCTTTTCAATGCAATAACTCGCACAAAGAATTCTTTAGTTTCCTTAGCAACTGTTTGAAATTTATTTCGTTATCAAAATAAGCTGAGAGCCCAGCTGAGCCTGTATGTAGCAATTTGCATGGTTCAAACTGATGGGCAATTTTGATTTCATTGCAGAAAGAAGAAAATGCTAACCTAGCCCACCAATTAAACCATCAGAAATGCTTGTTTATTCAATGCTTTTCCCCCTTTCTCCATTAATGCATAACATAAGTTCTTGTGGTTTTACGTCGGAAAGCTGCTGTATTTGGTTTCCATCCCATGACAGCTCTGAAATGGTTATAGCCACTTTGAAAATACAGGATACATTGCAGTTTGATGTTATTCTCAGAGACATGATGAGCCTTTAAAATACTGGGTTCATCATATACTTCATTTGTATAGTTAAAAAATACACACCCTTTAAAAATATTCAAGAATGCCCCAAACTCTGTAGAATCTTTGAGGAGAGAATATTAATTAGTCTGGAATTGTGAGATTTCTAATGACAGACGTGGAATGGCTTGGGATTTAAATGAATAAGAAGAAAAGGAACTCACGTTTATTGAATACTTCCTCATAACCAGTCTTTGGAAAGATAGGTATAAGCCATCCTTGTTCCACAGATGAGGAAACTAAGGCCAAAGGAAATGGAGTGGCAGAGCCAATAAATGGCCGGACCAGAACGCAAACCCTGGACTGTCTGGCTCCATGGCCCATCTGCCCTCTTTCTACCACACTGCTTCCCCTAATTACTGTGCAATGGGACTCTAATTTTCATTCTGGAATCAGCTCTCTTCTCTGATACCCTCAAAGGACAGGAAACGTGTGCTCACATCAGGGTTAGAAGCTTTTCTCCCTTGAGATATGTCTAAGGAACTAGATTTTTAACATCACAGGTAAAAAAAGAAATTAAGAACCCTGTGACAGTCTCACATAAACTCTGGGAAGCTTTGTCCTCTGTTTCTCCAGACGGATGTATTTTTTTTTAATCACAGTAATTGCTTTTGACGCTGACCACTTTACAGCATCACACTGCATTTTGGGGGTCTGTAAACAGGATTTCCAATTGCATTAGTAATGACAGATAATCCCTTTAAGCAAAAATATTCCAATGAGAGTAAACCAATAAACTGGTGCAATTTTATCTCTTATCTGCACCTCCTGCTCCTTAGGAAAAACAAAGCAAAATCCAAGCAATCCACAAACTAATTTCATTAGAGTGGGAGATTTTAGATAGACCCAGGTCCTGTTTAAAGAAAGTCTGATAGAGATCATACAGAACATTCACATTTTTCTAAATGAGATCTTTGAGGGTTACAGATATCTTAAATCTGCAGTTGTTGATACTAATCTAAAGACAGCTGTCATTTATGTCTTTACTTATGGCATCTGACACTGTAAGCTGACATGGGAATACAAGGCAACAGGCAGGACCATGGACAGGGCCAACCTGAAAAAACTTCTAAAGAAGAATCTGGTTAATCATGTGATGATTCTATTACTAATTTTGCATGTAGAGCTTGTGAATTAGAATGGACCTTAGAGATAATATAGATCAATCACCTCCTTTTAATGAGGAGGAATATGAAGCCGAGAAAGTCTTTCAAGGGATTTGCTTAAGGGCATCACGAGTGGCAGCAGCTGAACTTGAACTCAGGGTTCTAGACTCCTAACCCAGAGTTCTTCCCATGACCCCATCCATGCTCCCTCCATATCCTATTAAGGTGCAAAGCAAGTGTAAGTTATTCAACATCTTAAATCTTAAAATCTTTATAAAGGAGAAGACTGGCTTTGCCCATCAAAATAGCAGGCAGAGATTCTGGTATGGCTCTGTGGAGATGCCCTCAGTTTCCTTAAAAATGGTCATTGGTCAAGAGTTGATTTTGGACTTTAAGACCATTCAGAGGTCATGAATAACTGCTGTGACTAGCCATATGCTACTCTGTTAGCCAAACTGATCACTAGAAGACAAACTCTTAAAAGGACAGGGAAGCCCAGAAGCCACGACCCAAAGTTAACTAAGAGGAAAGGCAGTGAAGACTGGGGGCAGCTGTAACCACTTTGCTGACTGGGGTAACACCAGAAAAAAAAGTGGGTCACATGAGAAGGGGTGGTCACACTCCCTAGAATGACAACCAGCCTGGCCCGTGAGCTCAGACCTCCTTGCTGGTACCAGTGCTTATGGGTCTCTGATAGTGACAGAATTTATCAATATGTTGATGGCATGTTAGAAAGACCCCTAAGAAATTCAGAAAATGGGTCTATGGATGTCCCATTCAAGAATGCCAACTCCCAAATGTCACCACCACGTCCATCATTAATACAGAAACAATGGGGTTCCTTATTGACATCTCCTTTAGGGTCTTATAACCATGAGGTGAGTCAGGTAGGGCAACTTATGGAGACAGCAAGAGCCCTGTGGACCACAGACCTGGGCCGTGTCCCAAATTCCAATATTTACTGGCAGTGTGACTCTGGCCAAGTCACTTAATCTATGTGGTCCTTAGTTTTTGCATCTAAAATGGCTGTAAACAATTATACTTACTTCACAGGATCTCTGTGAGGATTAAACATGAAATGTTCTTCACAAAAAGCTTTGAACAAACATACTGTACAAACTCTAACAATTACTGTGACTGTAGATGAGGAAATGAGCTCGGGAAAATTAAGTGACTTGCTCAAGGCCACACAGTAGGAAAATGCTAGAACAGTGGGACTGGAGTTTCCCTTAAACCATAAGGTCCAAGGATATTTCGTGTACATCACACCCTCTACCCACCTTGCCACACATCCCACTCCAAGAGACGCCCATTCATGCCACGAGGCTGCCCCGGAAGCCATATCATGATCCCACACCATCAAAGACGGCCGCCCAGCAGTGTGAAAGCCCACGATGCTTCCCTCGAGCTATGGGATGGGATGCCGCTGAGCACCATGAGCCCTGCCCAAGCCCCGCAATGAGCTCACAGTGACAAGGAACTGCGATGAAGACACGGGTGGCCCGGCAGCGGCGTGGAGTGCGGGGGAATGGAGGAAGCACCGGGGCATGGAGCTGTGAGTCAGGCACATGGCGCGCAGGATGGCGGTCTCCTCGGCTCACAGGCAGACACAGAGGACTCACGACACGAACAACACAGCAACCCTACCTTCTCCGGCTCCTTTGCCTTTCCTGTCAGGGATCTCTAACCCAGTGCCCCCTGAGGGATACAGGGAGACGTCCGTTGGCACAGGCCAACTGCTGGCTGTGTCCTCCGTGATCTCATACATCTGCCCCTCCATCGGCTGCAGGTGCCAGTTTAGGCCAAACAGGTGCATGGCTGTGGTGAGCAATGAGAAAAGTCATCTTTTTCTGCTGGAGGTGGAAATGGGACTCCCAAGCCATAGGGGAGGGCAGGTGGGGGTGGGGAACACGGGAATTCAGTTCAGTTCAACGCAGAGGCCCTGGAGGGAGCTCTGGGCGCTATGGAGAGGGACTGGGCCACAGGGATGGCCCAGGCACAGACCCTGCCCTCAAGGGCTCACAGTCTAGGGGTGCAGGGAGAGGGGCAGGATGGGGGAACTTTCAGGAGGTCTAGGCCTTTTGCTTCAAAAGATTAAAAATAACAATCTACAGGGGAAAATGGTAACTTGTATCACCAAGGCTTCATTTCCTAAATACAAAAATAATGCTTACAAATAATAAGCAAAGTCCAACCACCCACTAGGAGAATAGGCATAGGAGATGGACAGTTGAAAGAATAAGAAATGTACCTGGCTCTCGGCTGTATGAAAAGACTCTACACATTACTCAGGGTAGAAGAAATGGAAGTTAAACTTTGAAATACTGTTTTTCACATATGGTTTGGCAGAGATTTTTAGAAGGCTGAAAATATACAGTATTGGAAGAGAACAGAAAACAAGCACTCTCACACTCAGCTGGTTTGCTGTGAGCATAAGCTGGTACAGACCTTACAGAGAGGGCAGTTCGACAAAAGCTATGAAATAAAACATCCATACCCTTTACCCTGGAGCTCAGAGACTCCAATTCTCCCCCAGATATGCTCACATACACACAAAACGAGGTTTGTCATGGCATCCGGTCCCATCACTTCATGGGAAATAGATGGGGAAACAATGGAAACAGTGTCAGACTTTATTTTTTTAGGCTCCAAAATCACTGCAGATGGTGACTGCAGCCGTGAAATTAAAAGATGCTTACTCTTTGGAAGAAAAGTTATGACCAACCTAGATAGTATATTGAAAAGCAGAGACATTACTTTGCCGACTAAGGTCCGTCTAGTCAAGGCTATGATTTTCCCAGTGGTCATGTATGGATGAGAGAGTTGGACTGTGAAGAAGGCTGAGCGCTGAAGAATTGATGCTTTTGAACTGTGGTGTTGGAGAAGACTCTTGAGAGTCCCTTGGACTGCAAGGAGATTCAACCAGTCCATTCTGAAGGAGATCAGCCCTGGGTATTCATTGGAAGGACTGATGCTGAAGCTGAAACTCCAGTACTTTGGCCACCTCATGCGAAGAGTTGACTCATTGGAAAAGACTCTGATGCTGGGAGGGATTGGGGGCAGGAGGAGAAGGGGACGACTGAGGATGAGATGGCTGGATGGCATCACTGACTCGATGGACGTGAGTTTGAGTGAACTCCGGGAGTTGGTGAGGGACAGGGAGGCCTGGCGTGCTGCGATTCATGGGGTCGCAAAGAGTTGGACATGACTGAGTGACTGAACTGAACTGAACAAGGTTATTTACTACAGCATTGCTTGTAATAGCAAAACATTGGAAAGTGAAAGTCGCTCAGTCATGTCCAACTCCTTGCAACCCCCATTGACATACAGTCCATGGAATTCTCCAGGCCAGAACACTGGAGTGGGTAGCTGTTCACTTTTCCAGGGGATCTTCCCGACCCAGGGATCAAACCCAGGTCTCCTGCAATACAGGCGGATTCTTTACCAGCTGAGCCCACCAGGGAAGCTGAAAACATTGGAAACCAGTCCACAAACAAGGAGCCAGATAAGTTATATTTATCCAATATACTGTGTGTGTGCTTAGTTGTGTCCGACTCTTTGTGACCCCATGGACTATAGCCCGCCAGGCTCCTCTGTGCATGGGATTTCCCAGGCAAGAATACTGGAGTGGTTGCCATTTCCTCCTCCAGGGGATCTTACCCCCCAGGGATCAAACCTGCATCTCCTGTGTCTGCTACACTGCAGGAGGATTCTTTACCTGCTCAGCCACTGGGGAAGCCCATACAATATACTGTGCAGCCATAAAAAAGAATGAGAAAACTTTTTTATACATTTTTTGGGAAGGAAAATGGTAACATGCAGAACAATAATACACCTCCAGTATTCCTGCCTGGAGAATCTCTTGGACAGAGGAGCCTGGCAGGCTACAGGCCATAGGGATGCACAGAGCTGGACATAACTGAAGCGATTTCGCACATGCTCAGGAAGAAAATACAAATGGAGGGACTTCCCTGGTGGTACAGTGGATATGACTCTACCTACCAATGTAGAAGACGCAGGTTTGATCCTGGTCTGAGAAGATTCCACATGCCTTGGAGCAACTAAGCCTGTATGCCACAGATACTGCAGCCCGAAGGCCTTTGATAGTCTAACTTTGGGTTAAGAAAACGATTCTGTATATAGAGTCTGAAAGGATATGAAAGACACTGGTAACAGTGGGCACAGCCTCTAAAGGAAGTGATGCTAAGGGCCTGGGGAAGGGGACTGATTTACATTTTACATTTCATCACATATCTGTTGTACATTTTGATTGTCCGCATTTTTGTGATTTTGGGGAATTCTGTGATTTTGATTCACGTGCATGCATTCTGTTTTAAAAATATCTTTGCAATGTAGCAACTGCTAAATAGTCTTCTGCAGCAAACTAGAAGAGATCAGCAGACACTAAAGAATGGACACTCTGCCTTGAGATATACAGTGCTCTAGGCAGCATGTTGGAGAAGGCAATGGCACCCCACTCCAGTACTCTTACCTGGAAAGTCCCATGGACGGAGGAGCCTTATAGGCTACAGTCCATGGGGTCGCTAAGAGTCGGACACGACTGAGCGACTTCACCTTCACTTTCCACTTTCATGGATTGGAGAAGGAAATGGCAACCCACTCCAGTGTTCTTGCCTGGAGAATCCCAGGGACGGGGGAGCCTGGTGGGCTGCCGTCTATGGGGTCGCACAGAGTCGGACATGACTGAAGCGACTTAGCAGCAGCAGCAGCAGCAGCAGGCAGCATGTTTCCAAAAAGGTCTGTGAGCTAGTACAAAGTGAAGGCGCTCAGTCGTGTCCGACTCTTTGTGACCCCATAGACTGTAGCCTACAGGCTTCTCCATCTATGCAATTTTCCAGGCCAGAATATTGGAGTAGGTTGCCATTTCCTTCTCCAGAAATGTCTGCTTAAATCCCATTCAGGATCTAAAACTTGAGCCTTATCAACTGTCCATACTTACCCCTTCCGGGAGGCCTTCTCTGACCCCTGCATATAGAGCTAAGTGCTCCAGTCCCTGACTCCATAGCATCTTGTGCACTGGGTCACCCCTTTGCTCAGTTGATGAACATTTTCTGAAAGTCAGGACCCGTGGCTGACACTGAGAGCCAGAATCAAATCAGATACTCCCTGTTTGCAAGAGTTCAGAGGTAGAGAAGATGGACAAGCAACAGAGAACATTCAGAAGGACTGGAAGGCCCAGAGGCGGCGGTGGCTGACCCAGTAGGAGGGCCAGAGGAAGACAGCAAAGGACCGACCAATCGACAAGAGATATGAAGGCCCACTGTAATTGTTTATAAAGAGGACCAAGGGCTTGCTAGGCAGTGTCCTGGGTAACTTGCATACATTACCTCTAATCCTTACCCAACTCTACGAGACCCAGTTTACAGATGTGCATACTTAATTAACTCAGAAGGTGAATTAAAATTATGACAATTATGAAACTATGCTTTCTTGAGTGTTTTCCATGTGCCAGGCATTGTGCTAAAAGCAGTAAATAGAGTATTTCCTTTAATTCTCACAACAGTCCTACAAGGTGATAATCCCATTTTTGCCACTAAGACACAAAGACTTCAGTTTACATGGGAGGTTAAATGGCTAACAAGTGGCAGAGTCTAGCCTAGAATCCCAGACTCTGAATCCTGAAGTCACAAACCACCTCCCTCTCTGGCTAGAAAAGTCAGGCTCTCCCCACTCTGCCATTCTGCCTCTCACTAGCTTTATCCAACAAGGTGGGTGGGCATTATAAAGACACCCCCCTTTACACAGCAAGCTGACTCTAAGCCTTTCACATGTCTTTTTAAGGCAGGAACAGAGGCTCCTGTGAAGTAGACAGAAAGTTGTTATTTAGCCCCAGTTTATGGAATGGTCACTGATGGTGGTCTTGAGCGGTTGTGTGACTGTCTTCAAGATGCAAAAACCTGTAGAGAAGAGCGGAGCGCAGCACAACCTTCTGACTCCTGGTACAAACAAAACCCACCGAGGACGCACACAAGTTCGGCTTAACCAGGACCGTGTACACTGGTACCAGAGATACGATCTGACCCTCTGCTTTCTCTTTGGTTACTATGATGCAGGGGAAAGTGTGCTGGACTGACGGCAAGAAAACTGGCTTTGAATCCTAACTGCCACTTCCTGGCTATAGTATTCTCATCTGAGAAGTGAGGATCAAGGTATTTCAAAGAATTACTACATCATATGTGATAATATGGGGCTTCCCTGGTGGCTCAGATGGTAAAGCGTCTGCCTGCAATGTGGGAGACCTGGGTTCGATCCCTGGGTTGAGAAGATCCTCTGGAGAAGGAAATGACAACCCACTCCAATAATCTTGCCTGGAAAATCCCATGGATGAAGGAGCCTGGTAGGCTACAGTCCATGTGGTCGCAAAGAGTCAGAAATGACTTCACTTTCACTTTCTTCTTTCTGTGTGGTAATATGGGCTCCCCGGTGGCTCAGATGGTAAAGAATCTGCCTGCAATGCAGGAGATCCGGGTTTGGTTCCTGGGTCGGGAAGATCTCCTAGAAAAGGAAATGGCAACCCACTCTAGTATTTTTGCCTGGAAAATCCCAAGGATGGAGGAGCCTGGCAGGCTACAGTCCATGGGGTCAAAAAGAATCAGACATGACTGACTAACAATTTCACTTCGGGTGATAATATATGGCAAAGCATATTATAAACTCTACCCATGTGTGATTGCTGTATTTTATAACCATTATATCCATAGTGTTGATGATACTGATAAAACAGTAGCTCACATTTATAGAGCACTTTTTAGGTACCAAGCACTCAACGAAGTGCTTCAGTCTGCTCCTTACTGTCCCTGTGTAGTTTCCAATAGTAATAAAATTCACCTGCCTGTTAGAAGCGACTATGCTGCTACTTCCGGGGCTGAATTAGCTCACATTTCTGCTTACCTTCTTACTGTTTCAATCTATTTATTGGCAACTCCAAAGGTAATGGAGAAATTGCCTGAACTGCGGACAACTCAGATATACGCAGGTAAACGAGCAGGGCTTCGTTCCCTGTTAGAATCAATGATCTCATCTAAGTGTGCCAAAAGAGCCGTCTTGTTAAAAGGTCAGGAGAATTAACTAATCCCACGATGAACAGACTCTCACACCTTTGCTAAGAGAAGTATTTTTATTGTTAAAGCTATCTCTTATTTTAATAAGATGCAAAAGCAAGTTCTTGCTTAAAAAAAAAAAAAAGTAGGCAGAGGGGGAAGAAAAGCCAGCGGAAAAAGTATTCCAGGTGAAAATGCTAAGATCTGGCGTTCCAGGGCATTTAATTAGGGCACAGCAGCCCACCACTGGAGCGGGGAGGCTGTCGGCACCCCTGCTTCTCAGCCTGGCCCCACGCCCCACCCGGTGATCATAAATAGAGGCCCCCACAGCTGTGAGCCTGGCAGGTCTCTCAGTCAGTCTGCAGAAGATGTGTTCCTGGAAACCAGCAGGGGAAGCCAGGTCTGGATCCAGCTGTAACTGGACTCTCAAGAGACACAGTCCTCCAGAAATAATTCTGGAGGCTGGTGGTAGGCCAGTGAGTACGGGGCCACCGAAACTGGGCTGAGAAATGGCCGGCTAGAAGGTAAGACATAGAGAGAGGAGAAGGATACAGAGTCAGAGACGCCAAGTTCCACCAGTAACGTCCTCTCAGTGCCAGAGTGAAAGGGGCCTTTAACCTGCGATCCAGGCTTAAATATGTCATGCTAGGGGCCCCTCAGTTCTCCTACTGTACTGTTTGATGGGTGGTCAATTTTACACCCAGTGGAAAGACAGAAGGAAGGAAAATGGTTTGCTCTGTTCTCCTCTTGCCAAAGCACACAAAGCTTCCTTGGTCAGAGACTGTCCAAAGGAAACACAAGCTCAAGCAACCATTTTTCTTTGTCCTTGATAATAATAACAACAGTAACTCAAAACCTTGTATACACTGGAGTGCATACATGCATGTATGCTAAGTCACTTCAGTCATGTCCGACTTTTTGCAACCCTATGGACTGTAGCCCGCCAGGCTCCTCTGACCACGGGGATTCTCCAGACGAGAATACTGGAGGAGTGGGTTGCCATTTCCTCCTCCAGGGGATCTTCCCGACTCAGGGATCAAACCCAGGCCTCTTATGTCTCCTGAATTGGCAGGCAGGTTCTTTACCACTAGTGCCATCTGGGAAGCTCACCTGGACTGCATACTATATGCCAAACTCTTCATTTATAATAATCAATGCAATCCTCACAGAAAGACGGGTTGAAAAACCACTGGCGCATAGATACAATGGAACTGAGCCAGGAGACGGATGGGCTCCAGGCTGCTCAGCTTCTCTCCTGTGGACAGAAACTTCCTAATAGCAGAAACTCCGCAAAGGCAGGATGATGGAGGAGGCTGGGCCCTGCCCGGAGAAGAGATAAAAGACCACATATTCCTCATTCTCAAAGTCAAGGAGACCGTCCCAACTACACATGCGCAGAAGGGCTCCCTTAAGGTCAAAAGAGAGGGGGTGCTACCCCATAGTAAGTGGTGTCAACTCCCCGCAAGTCTCTTCGCCAGAGTCCACCTTGGTTAAGGGATGAGCACGCACACAGGGGAGGACCCTGAGACACATCAAATACAGACTGAGAATCAGGCAAAGCAAAATGACGGGTCAAAGGAAACCAGGAAGACATGCCCCATGGGAGCGATTCAGACCACCACCAGGGTGCGGCTCTCGCTCAGCGTGTGTCTGTCCGCACAGACTGTACTCTCTTGTCCTCCTAGTGAGTACTTGTTTCACTGCTTTCCATCTTTGCGGGAGTTCTTTTTCTGCAAAGCTGAGGGGCCAGGGCCTTGTCACCACGGGCCGAGTGGCTAGGATCTGGTGCTCTCCCTAACGTGACATGACCTCAGTCTCTGGCCAGGAACCCAAGCCCTGCTTCAAGCCACTGTAGGCTGGGACCACCAGAGCTCAGAACTGAAAAGAAACTGAGCTATGGGGATATATTTTTGATATACTTCAGAGTAAGTCACCTAACATCACAGAGCTGGTATAAGTTTGAGGTGAAATTTCAGACTCAGGAGTCTGTGTTCCCCATCCAAGACTCCTCTTTTACATAGTTTACTTTAAATAGAAGATTAAAAAGGGTAATACAAAGTTACCAGCAAATAAAGGCTGAGATGAATCTTGGGGTCCCCATGGTGATACTATTTCTTACCCCACAGCAGCCCTCGTTTACAGCTGTGGACAGCAGTCAGTGCATGCTATCCAGAGGACTTGGAAGTACCCACCAAGAATCCCAAAAGGCTCAGAAGTATACACGGTTCTCTTCAGTCTGCTTTAAGACCAGGCCATTGAAACAGTATAAATTATAATCATTGTAATCCCCTTTTCCAGAGTAATCACCAATGTACATCACAGGATTATCTAAATTATACCCTGCGGTATTTATATAACTGTGTGTACAAAACTCTCCCAAGTACATGGAAAGTGATCTAAATAAGGAACGTGATACTGGTGCTCCCTTTAAACTAGTTTGTAATTAAATAAAAAGGTGAAAAGATGTTAAAGAGTTCAAAAAAAGGCTGTGGAAAGGTAATGAGTTCACAGGATCACCCACGTTGAAATGTTAATGATTTCTAAAAGCCAGGAGCTAGGGTGGGAGAATTTTCTTATTCCCTCAGTTCTGGTCCCTCTGATCCCAGGGCTGACATTTTCCAGTCGCCTTTTCCTGCCCAGCAAGACCTGAGAGGAAAGTGCAAGCTCCATCTTGACATTTTTAAGGAAAATGCCCAGTAGATGCCCAGGTGTTGACAGTCCCCCGCTCCCCCCACCCAGCACCCAGCCAGCAGGAGGCAATTAACACAGTCATTTTGCAGGAGTCACCGCTGCAAGCACAGGAGAGGCTCTCCTGTCACATGACGCTCCCTTCCCGAAACGAGAGCACAGAGCCACTTGCGCTTGTGAATCAGCAGCTTCACGTAGTGATTAGAGATGAAGCTCTAATCAAGAAACTGTTGGCTCCAGTGGCATTTTTTTTGGCTTCAAAAGGCAGCGGGACCCAACCAAGGCACATGGCTACCTAGTTTTCTGCTTTATGTTAGTGCCCAGTTGCTTGTTATTTGTTTTAAATAGCATCATTTCTGTAAAATATAACTCATTGGAGTTCTCTTATTTATGGTCCTATAAGGTGGAAAGTTGGAAAAGGCAATGGCATCCCACTCCAGTACTCTTGCCTGGAAACTCCCATGGACGGAGGAGCCTGGTGGGCTGCAGTCCATGGGGTCGCTGAGTCGGACACGACTGAGCAACTTCACTTTCACTTTTCACTTTCATGTACTGGAGAAGGAAATGGCAACCCACTCCAGTGTTCTTGCCTGGAGAATCCCAGGGACGGGGGAGCCCAATGGGCTGCCGTCTGTGGAGTCACACAGAGTCGGACACGACTGAAGCGACTTAGCAGCAGCAGCAAGGTGGAAAGCTCAAAGCAAAAAGGCAAAACAGTAATAACCACGAACTGACAGTGTTTCATTCCCCAAGTTCTACTCCTGGTTTTTCACCAAAGCCACAATATTCAAAGGTTTCAAGCTCAGAAGTCATATACACAGAGATGTATACTGCAGTGTGTTATTAAGAAAATCAGAAGCAATATAGATATCTTAAAACAGGAAAATGACTGAGCTAAATTACGATACAGGTACTGGATGGAATGTAAGCTAATCATTATGAAAAATAACTGATACTCCTAAAAGATGATGCTGTGTAAGTGCTGCCCTCAATATGCAAGCAAATCTGGAAAACTCAGCAGTGGCCACAGGACTAGAAAAAGTCAGTTTTCATTTCAATCCCAAAGAAAGGCAATGCCAAAGAATGCTCAAACCACCACAATATTGCACTCATCTCACACACTAGCAAAGTAATGCTCACAATTCTCCAAGCCAGGCTTCATGAACATGAACTATGAACTTTCAGATGGTCAAGCTGGATTTTGAAAAGGCAGAGGAACCAGAGATCAAACTGCCAACATCTGCTGGATCATCGAAAAAGCAAGAGAGTTTCAGAAAAACATCTATTTTTGCTTTATTGACTATGCCAAAGCCTTTGACTGGATCACAACAAACTGGAAAATTCTTCAAGAGATGGGAATACCTGACCACCTGACCTGCCTCCTGAGAAATCTGTATGCAGGTCAGGAAGCAACAGTTAGAAATGGACGTGGAAAAACAGACTGGTTCCAAATTGGGAAAGCAGTACATCAAGGCTGTATATTGTCACTCTGCTTATTTAACTTCTATGTGGAGTACAATGAGAAATGACAGGCTGGATGAAGCAGAAGCTGGAATCAAGATGACCTGGAGAAATATCAACAACCTCAGATACAAGGATGATACCACCCTTATGGCAGAAAGCAAAGAAGTACTAAAGAGCCTCTTGATGAAAGTGAAGGAGGAGAGTGAAAAAAGTTGGCTTAAAACTCACCTTTCAGAAAACTAAAATGATGGCATCTGGTCCCATCACTTCATGGCAAACAGATGGGGAAACAATGGAAACAGTGACAGACTTTATTTTTGGGGGCTCTAAAATCACTGCAGATGATGACTGCAGCCATGAAATTAAAAGACACTTGCTCCTTGGAAGAAAAGTTATGACCAACCTAGATAGCATATTAAAAAGCAGAGACATTAGTTTACCAACAAAGGTCCATCTAGTCACAGCTATGGTTTTTCCAGTAGTCATGTATGGATGTGAGAATTGGACTGTAAAGAAAGCTGAGTGCCAAAGAACTGATGCTTTTGAAATCTTTGAAATGCTTTTGGTGTTGGAGAAGACTCTTGAGAGTCCCTTGGACTGCAAGGAGATCCAACCAGTCCAGTCCATCCTAAAGGAAATCAGTCCTGAATACTCATTGGAAGGACTGATGCTGAAGCTCAAACTCCAATACTTTGGCCACTTGATGCAAAGAACACTCATTGGAAAAGACC
Source organism: Oreotragus oreotragus (assembly GCA_006410675.1). Lineage (NCBI taxonomy): Eukaryota > Metazoa > Chordata > Mammalia > Artiodactyla > Bovidae > Oreotragus > Oreotragus oreotragus. The sequence goes on along the minus strand of SJYX01021313.1, from coordinate 327,049 downwards.
CTGATGCTGGGAAAGATTGAAGGCAGGAGGAGAAGGGGACAACAGAGGATGAGATAGTTGGATGACATCACTGATGCGATGGACGAGTTTGAGTAGGGTCTGGGAGTTGGTGATGGACAGGGAAGCCTGGCGTGCTGCAGTCCATGGGATTGCAAAGAGTCAGACATGAGTGAAAGACTGAACTGAACTGAACTGACAATGAGCAATGAGGGCAAATGCTTATCATGTAATTTTAAGGGGGAAGAAAGCCAGGACACAGAATTGCATGTTTTTGCATGCAATGTGTATTTATATAAAAACATCTAGAAAGACATATGTAAAAATGACATCAGGCTTTGAATCACAGTGTAGGATGAGTGACGAATTTTCTGCACTGATTTCCAAACTCATTTCCATGCTGTTTATCTTAAAAAGGAAGTTCCACAACCCAGTCTCAGGAAGAACAAGAGGTATAAAAACGATGATAGAGCAGAGCAGGAAAATTCTGGTTTTGAGTCTATGCCACAGGTCAGACATTTAGGCAAGGGGAATTCCATATGCTATTTCATTCAGTCCTTACACAAACTTTGAGAAAATGATCAGTATTTCCATTTCACAAATGAAGAAAGGGGAGGCTCATAGAGGCTACATGATCTGCCCAGAGACACCTCCTAAGATACTTTCCATGTTTACACCCTGACTGCCATAGGCATGGCTGACCTCCACAGTCAAAACCATGCAAAATCAAGTAAGTGACTTTGGCAGAATCAGTCCTCAAGTGGGGGTCTATTCGGAGTCTTCAGAGCTATATCATTTACTAGGGTCCTGATTCTGGATAAATGACTTTGCCTTTCTGAGTCTCAGTTTTTCTATCTGTAAAACAGATAGCAATATTACATTAAAGGAACACATGGAGTAACACACGTAATTTGCTTAGAACTGTGCCTAGCACACAATAGGAACAAAGCAAATGGCAGCTGTCAGCATTGCTGTTATTTTGCTCTGATTTTCCTAAATTCGAGATCCCTTGAAAGACCTGTTTAAGCCAACTCTGCCCATCACCTTTCCTCCTCTCCATACATGGCCCCTAATTTCCCTCCCATGCCAACTGCAAAAATGCCAACTGATATTCCTTTGAGTTGAGGGCTATTTCACTACTCTGCTCCCATCAGCTGCCAGCCTTTGGGCAAAGGAGCTAGAGATATTTGCCCAGTGGATAAAACAGTTTTTAAAAGCGGAATCAGTATAAAGCAGCCTGACAGGATCCTACTGGTGACTACGTGGGGCTAATTTTAAATCAAGTAAATATATTGCCTTTCTTCCCATCTCTGGATAAACCTGACTGCAACAATCAGGGTTACTGTCTCTCAACCCCAAATTAAGTGTTTTCTGGAGAATGGACTCTGGCACACTTAATCATTTTTCTGCACCATGCAATGCTGTGGGGAAAGGAGGCCTTTCAGCAAGGATTTGCTGGCAGCTGCATGATACTTCTGTAAAACAAGTTGAGGAGGGGATGGGTGCTAGAGAAGGGGGTGGGTGGGCACACCCACTGTCAGCGCAGAGATGAAAGGTCAATTTAACTGGAGGGCATTGAAAACTGGTGACACGGCAAGTTGTAGGGGAACCGGGGCTGGAATCTAATTTGTACAGAATGGAGTAAACAGCTATTATTGCAGTAATGGAATCAGAAAGCTGTCTTCTCGGGGCACCTTTCACCCAACGGGCTCTACTAAGACCTCTTCCATGCATGACTAGTCTAGGGGTTGGCCACCTCCACCACCCCTTGGACAGGCCTCAGCCAATAATCCAGCCTCTTCCTGCCCTGCTGTGCTGCTTCCAGACACAAGAAAATGGAAGGCATGAAACACAGTGGTTACGAGCACAGCCTTCACAGCCACGCAGCCCTGGGTTCTATTTCTGGTTCTTGTGTTTACAGTTATATGACTTCATTCCTGTTGTTCAACTCCATTGAGTCTCGAGGGCCTCCTCTATAAAATGTGAAGATGAAAGGAAAGACTGTATTTCACGAGCTTATCACGCTGCTTGGCATTTGCTCAAATCGACTACCAGAGGGTAGCCAGCTATGTTGGTATCATCATCACCATCATATGCAGTGTACATTAAGGTTTTCACTGAGAAACTGACGTAAGGAGATTTCTCAAAGAAGTGGAGAACTCTTTCGAGTTTTTGCTCTGGTTGGTGGCTGTTGCGGGGGTATGGCGGGGAAGGCAATGGCACCTCACCCCAGTACTCTTGCCTGGAAAATCCAATGGATGGAGTAGCCTGGTGGGCTGCAGTCCATGGGGTCGCTAGCAGTCGGACAGACTGAGCGACTTCACTTTCACTTTTCTCTTTCATGCATTGGAGAAGGAAATGGCAACCCACTACAGTATTCTTGCCTAGAGAATCCCAGGGATGGGGGAGCCTGGTGGGCTGCTGTCTATGGGGTCACACAGAGTCGGACACGACTGAAGTGACTTAGCAGCAGCAGCAGCGGCAGCGGGAGTATGGATGTTGCTTTGACTGAACTTGAGCCCCACTCACTGGGGAGATGGGACTTAGGCTTGACTGGGGCAGAGGCTGGAACAATGCTTAGCCCAAATCTCTGAATTCATCATTAGGAGTCCTTTCCGCTAAATGACGCTGGCACTGAGTCACAGCAGAAAATGCTGTGAGGCTTGTGCCTCCAACAGGGGCAGCACTCTCAGACCAGAGGAGTCATCATCTTGAGCCTAAAGTAGAGGGAATGAACCCCCGGGGCAGGTGATGTCAGCCCACCAGGAGGCCCTCCCTCCAAGGTAGGGATCATGTTCTTGTCTCCACCAAGCCCCCAGCATCTGGCCCACAGGAGAGAAGGAGAAACAGAGGAAAGGAAGGAGACAGACTTAGTTAGGAATGTTACTGAGACAATAACAGCTTCCTTTATTAAACATTGCACCACGTGCCTGACACAGTGGGGGAGGGTGCACTTTCGTTCTGTCGTTTAATCCCACCACTTTTTAAGCAAGATTGTATCTCCACTTTATGGATTACAAGGACCTCAAAATGGAGTGACCAAGTAGAGCTTATTAACCTGATCTTGCATCTCTAGAAAACCAAGGTCCAGAATCCTCCATCACTGCACCACTTGTCATGGCGACACCAAGATCCAAACCCAGGTTCTGGGTCACGGTATGCCCTAAGTCCTTCGCAGACCACTGTCAGAGCCCAGGGCAGGCCTCCCCGCCGTCCTGATCAGAACATGCAGCTTCTGAGCAAATCACGGCCGGCAGAGCAGTCAAGGGAGCGACGCCATTGCGACTCCATGAAGAGGAAGACACACCACCTCCTCTTCCAACTCAAGGTGTCACTAAGGATCCAGGAAGCAGAGATACCCCCGGGGTCACAAGCCCATCCAGCTGCTCCTCCTAGGGGGTGAAGCCAGCCCTGCCCTAGCAGAGCTACACAGCTGGCCTGGGAAACCTGGGAAAGTGCCTGTCATTTCCCCGGGGGAGGCGGAAGGCTGTTCTGGAGCTCTCTAGGTTCCCTCAAGCACCAAGGCTATTCACCAGGCTGTCTAAAGCATTTTTATAAAAGGTGTCTCAGCTTAGTCAAGGACCAGCCTCTCACGTGTGAGGCCTTGTCCCTGCCACTGAACCATCAAACGGGGCCGAAGCAACCAGGGGCTTGGTTCCACCTTGGGAGCTCCAGCGGGAGGATGTGCCTGTTGCTAGGTTCCATTTCCATAGCTACTAGAGAAACGTCCTGTCGCAGGGCTCCGTGAGGCACCAGCCCATTGTCTGGTTTCCTTTGGCAAACCAACCACGTAACTGGCTTGCTTTTTTTTTTTTTCCCCTCAGTGATCAAAGTCAATTAGGAGGTGGTCCCTGCTGTACCTCTAAATGGAGTTTTAATTTGTGTATATATTATTAGGATAGGCCTTTCCCCTCCGCAACTGTCAGTTCAGTGGGAAGAATGAGGGCGGACAGCTTAACACTGCGTCTGCCGCCTGGATTTGTAACGAGGGATGCTATTTCTTTCTAACGAGAAGCGTTCTGAAAGAGTGTTGTAAACGCTCATGGAACAGAGTGCGCAGTGTCCCTCTTTTATTCCCCACAGCGTCCCAGTCTCCTGCCCATGGGAGTCTTTTCTAGCTCTTTGGAAGCAGACTACATTTTCTTGCCTCTCTGCCCTGTCTGAGCACAGAACCAGGCACTCAGTTCTTGGAAATTCTAGGGACCCCTGTGTGGCTCAGCCCTTTGGCTGGGAAGTTTAGGACAGCCCGGAGTTCCAGGCACCGTGCTGACGACGATGATAACAATGGCCACGGTCATTAACGACAGCAAGCACTCTGCTCAGTGCTCGATAAACATGTCTGCGTTAGTTGCTCGGTTGTGTCTGACTCTTTGTGACCCCACAGACTGTAGCCTACCAGGTTACTTTGTCCATGGGATTTCCCAGGCAAGAATAGGAGAATAGGAGGGGGTGGCCATTCCTTTCTCCAAGGGATCTTCCCAGCCCAGAGATGGAACCCGCGTCTCCTGCATTATAGGCAGATTCTTTCATCTGAGCCACAAGGGAAGCTATTATCAGTTAATCCTTGCAAAGCCCTACACTGTAGGTACTACTGTTATCCTCACTTGCAAGATGAGGGGACTAAGGCTCTAAGAGGTCCAACGACTTGCCCAAGGTCACACATTTCATAAGAGGCAGAGTCACTTCAGATCTGAACTGAATCTAGACTGCCCAGAATCCGTTCCCCAACCACTATACACACACTGCCTTTCTGGTTAGATGTGAAACTGTAGAAATGACAAAAATGGAAAATAAAAGAGGAGATCTCATTATTACATGGACCTGCTGTACTGCTCAAACTCTGTTGGTGATATTTTTCATGAGTCTAGAAAACTCCAGCATTTGGAAGGCTTATCAAGTACAGTATCTAACACTCCTCATGGCTTCTCCCTGTCCTGGAGCCTCTGTTTGTGTGGGTTTCTCCTGTTCCTTGAACACTCTTGTCCATCCAGGCTCCAGGCTTCGCTGATGCAATGCCTCCATGTGGAATGGCCACTACCTTCCCTGTTTTTAAAATCACTCTCCCATCCTTCAAGGCCGACTTCAAACCTTGACGTCTTCTGTGAGAATTTCCACCATAGCCCATGGCCAAAAGTGCCCCCTGCTCTCCCATCTGCCCTGGCTCCTAGCCATCACTCCAGCACCTCTCCTGTGCCCACCGCCCCGACAGCCTGTGTCCAGGTGCTCCCTGACACCTGATGGTATGCTGTCCACCTATGTGCCCAGTGGAGCAGATCTGTAGAGAGAGCCAGGCTCCCAGCTCTCAACTTAACTGGCTATACATCTGGAGGTAAGTCACCTAACCACTCTGATCTTCAATTTTTCCATCTGTAGAAAGGGAAAGAATATAAAATCATCTCCTGGGGTTCTTATAAGGATTAAATATAAGGAAAGTCCTTCATAGAATGTCAAGTGCATTGAAAATATAAGACATTATTATTATGTTGCTTAATCAATGAAAGAAAGAACACCCAGGTTTAATACACAGACTAATGCAAAGATTTACATGGGAAACTTCCTACGCAGCCCCAGACTGACATAAGTAGGGATATGCACAGAACAATGTAATGAATTTAATGCTTTACAGAAAAGTGAGGATGCATAAACAAGTTTCCAAAGAGGAGCTTTCAGTTTTCAGGTAAAGAAAAATGCTACTTCTAAAAGTCTCATTTTGAGTCTTTGCTACCTCATCATTCTACCTCCTCTCAAATATCCCTTTTGCCTGCAGAGTGGGCAGAGTCATATAAGTGCTTATATACACAGAGAGACACACACACTAAGACACACACAAGTTCAATGAGCCTGTCTTGCTGTAAAATTCTACAGATGGCCTAAATGGTAAAATTTAGGACAATGTGATGAAACGCAGGCCAGAGCACAATTAATGATACTGGCATTTTTTTCTCCTCTTCCCCCTCTGGAGGCTATGAGCAAAATCTAACTCCAGGCTCAAAGGTGCAATAAATCTAGCTGTCTGCCAAACACTAGCAGGAAAGGCCTCCTCTGAAATGAAATGTAACACTGGTGACAAGCTAATGCCACAGCCCCAAGAAGCCTGGAGGACAGTGGATCAGATAACACAAGGGGCTAGGGCTCAATAAGCAATGTGTATCGAGGTCCCTGATGTCATCTGGGCCTCCTCTGCTCTCCAATCCTGGAGCACTCTGCGTGGCACACCACAGCTCCACTCAATGCCACGGATACCCATGGCATTCCTGGCACAAGGCACGTCCCAGGGTGGGGCGGGTGGGGGGTGCAGTCATGGATGCCTCATTTTCTTCCATAAGAAAAGGTCATTTCTCTCTTAGTAAGGAGCTCCCTGCATCCTCTCAGCAGTTCAGATCGGTAAACCACGCCAGTCCCACCCCAGCCCAGCTCCAGCTATGGGAATTGTAGAGCACACTGTGAAGAGGGCAGGCTCTGCGGCAAATTCTGGCTCTCGCACTCAGTATGGACGTGGCCTTGGAAACTGACCTGTTCTCCTCAGGCCTTAGTTTCTCACCTGTGAGATGGAAATAAAAACAGAATGGGACCTAGCACATGGCTCTGCTGTGCTCACTCACTCAGTCGGGTCTGACTCTTGTGACCCCATGGACTGTAGCCCACCAGACTCCCCTGTCCATGGGGATTCTCCAGGCAAGAATACAGGAGTGGGTTGCCAATCCCTCCTGCAGGGGACCTTCTCAATCCAGGGGCTGAACCCAAGTCTCTCTCCTACATTGCAGGCAGATTCTGTACCATCTGAGCCCCCGGGAAGCCCAGCACATGGCTGGTACTTGACAAATGTCTGTTGGATGGGTAGGATCATTGAAAGCTTAAATGAGAAATACATGTAGCAGAACATACCTGGCATGTGGTTAGCTCTTGATGCATGTGAGCTGCCACCTCTGTTAGACCAGAGGAGGTTGTGGTAGGGAAGGGGGCGGGAGGGGCAGAGGACATCCCTGGAGAGGATGGCTACGCCCCCCTGGTTTGCTCTGGGCCGCAGGGATGGAGTGCAGCAGCAGGGGAACGTATCGGAGGAGGGCTCTGACAGGCAGCATGGTCTAACTAAGGGACACAGGACTTGGAGTCAGAAAACCTGGTTTCTAGACCCAGCTCCATAACTTAGCTGTCCTTCCAGGTAAACAAGTAATTTAATTGCAGCAGGCCTCAGTTTCCATATCTGGGGTTTGCAGGTTTAAAAAAAAAAAAAATGCAGTTAATAGTCTTCTACAGTGCAGGGACGCTGGGGATGACTGATGGGTTTGAAAGGCCTCATGTGAAGGCAAGGGATTTCTTGGGCATCCGCCCAGTGGAGCCTCTGCTCTAAGCGGGGAGGCAGCCTGCATCCTCCTGCAGTCCCCGTGGTTTCTGCAGTTCTACACTGAGAGCCTTCAGTAACAGAGAGACCGAGGCCCGTGCTAAGTCCAAAGCACAAATGGGTATTTTAACACAGTCTTCTGAGACAGGTGCCAAAAACAGCCAACATTTCTATCTAGCATCCCTTGCCTTTGTTTGGACTGTTCCATCTTTCAGAAAGCCATTCCTAGCTTCTCTTTCAGTATCTTCCTTGATTTATAAGGCTCAACGCCTTGGGGAAATTTTATCTGATCTTTCTGGCTACAATGAATTGCTCTCTCCTTTAAACTCCCACAAGGATAAGGTTCAGACTCCAGTAACATGCTTTTATCATCTGTCTACGATCACCTTTGGCTCCTTACGCATCTGGCTTTCCATGAAACCACGGAAGACTCAAGACAGTAATGCTAGCTTATCTGGTTTTGTCGGTCCCCATAGCCCAGAACAGAGTCCTGCAGACAGGCTCAGTGAATGCTCCTTGCCGTCTCGAACCTCAGTCTTCGGAAGCTCCCTCTACTGTATCCCAGATTACCTGAAGTCCCTGCGTGTGCAGATGGCCCTGGCTGCTGAATCTGAAAGGGGCTCAGATCTCTGGGTGATCTGGCTGCCTGGAAGAGTGAGACCCACATATCCTCAGCGCCTACCAGGGACCACTCGCCTGGCTGGAACCTTTGTAGATGCTCTGCCTCTTAATGCTCAAGACACCTCTTGGATATTAATGGACAAAACTATCCATGAGAAAACCAAGACGTGGAGGGATGAAGAAACCTGTGTGAGCAGGACTAGAAGGTAAAGTCTGTGGCTTTTGCTCTTAGACTACATTGCTGTCTTTAGAAGGATGAAGCCGTTTAGCTGTGGTTTCATTGTCTTACTGTCAGAAGGAAGGACACACTGCGCTTTTTACAGCCAACTCGCCTCCTCTCCCCTTTCCCGCTCCTTTCTTTCTCTGCCTCCCTCCCCGCCTCCCACACCTGCAGTGAAGAGCTGCTTTGGCTGGTTCTCCTCATCTCTGTCCCCAGCCTATAGCTCTAAGTCAGCCCTGAGTGACCACCTCTTCTCTGTAACTAGGTGCTTGCAATAGTGGAAAAACAGCCATCAGGGAGACTATTCTCACTTTCTCTCTGCATCTAAATGCAATTAAATTATTTCACAGTAATTAGTTCAGAATAGCAACAAGGACTTGGGGACAGGTTCTTCCCAAGGATGCTAAAAATCTGGAAAAATCAATTCTTCTTCCACACGCCCAGGGTGCAGCTGGGGAAGGAGGATTCTGGACACACAGCTTGGTCCCTGACCGACCATGAGCTATGCTGCCTCTTCAGTGGCCTTGGAACTACTCATGGGGCAAGCCCCCCCACCCCCACCCCCAAGTCCTGGGAAGAGTGTGCTGTCTCTGTCAGTCTCTGTAGCTGCTGTTGTTACAAAACATGACTATCCTAATAAACTCAGGTCCTTTCTTTTTTGAGACATTTCCAAACTGAGGACTGTTTGGCCCTCACATTCGACATACCTTGTTTGCTGGCAGGAGGGGAAGACAGACTTCATTCATTAGTGAAAGTGAAGTCGCTCAGTCTGTCCGACTCTCTGTGACCCCGTGGGCTGTAGCCCACCAGGCTCCTCTGTCCATGGGATTCTCCAGGCAAGAATACTGGAGTGGGTTGCCTTGCCATTTCCTTCTCCAGGGGAATCTTCCCGACTCAGGGATCGAACCCCGGTCTCCCGCATTGCAGGCAGACGCTTTAACCTCTGAGCCACCAGGTACTCTTGTTAGAAAGAAGCAGGCACCCTGTTGTCACAGCAGCCTAGCAATAGCCTATTATCTGCTTTCACCGGAGGGGGAAACCGAGGCTCAGAAACAGCAAGTTTCTCACTTCAGTCTCGTAGCTGGGAGGACCAGGAGAGGGCCCACCGCCAGGCCTGTGCCTCACGCCACCCCTGGCTGGCCCCCCTTCCCTTCGTTTCCAGGAACCGCTTTTCACTCTCCTACGATCTCCCTGCCTCTAGACTTTTGGTCTCTGTTCCCTGTAAGAGCCAAAGCTTCTTTGCTCACCATTTTCTCTCCCTCCACTCCACGCCTTGCGATATATGTGGGGTTCTGGTTCCAACATCCTTGCCTCCTCTCTCTTCTTCAACACTCTTTTGCTGAACACAGGCTACATCCTGCCACATGCTGGTACAAGAAGCTGTAGCCACAGCGCTGGACAAGACAGAAATCACTCCCTCCCCCGAGGGAGCTTACAGTGTACAGTGTAAGTCTTACTTTCTCAGTGGAGACAGAGCTGAGCTGGGCTAAGACCCAGGCCCCAGCTGTGATGACGGTGAGGCTCCTGGCACTGTGAGCGCGCACGACTGGGTTCCTGGCCTAGTGTGAGGTCATCAGAGGAGCTTCGCTGAGAAAGGGACACCTGAGCTAAGCTTTCGGAAGAGACTGACTGGGAGAAGGCGGGTGGTTCTCTCCACAAATGAAGCTCCTTTACCTCTCTGGGTCTCAGGGCCACTTGTAACCTCCCTGACCTGCACTTGTTGGGCCAGTTGACCCAAGAGCAGACACAAAGCTGCAAACGGGCAGGGAAACCGGGTACTTAGCTGGAGACCCAGGGATTCAGTCCTGTCCTTCCGAGGAGCCCTTAGCAGTTGAGTCACGAGGGCTTTGAACTGTCTTTACCTCGTGACCCAGAAATCCTGCTCAGGGAAACACCCTGCAAAGTCAGTGAGAGAGGAAACAAGCAGGTTTTCTTTCTTTCCTGTCACTGAAGTGCTATTTATAAAAGCAAATAGCTGGAAATAGAGGAGAGCAATGATATAATAATGGCACAAATATTACAGAGGTATCAAACTTGACTAGAACAAGATTTTTGTGTTAACACTTAGAAATATGTTCCTGAAAAGATGGTCCGTGAAAAAGGGAGGAGGGTCTACGCTTGTGGATTCGTGCTGACGACATGGTGGTCTTGGCTGCAGTCCTCTAAGGAGGTCAAGTATGACACATAGAGAAACCTAAAACGTTCCAGCTCTTTGCCTTCATATCTTGAATTCTAAAATTATATCTTAAACTTTTCTCAACAACACTTAGAAGTCTTACAGTTTGAAGGTTATGGAAGGTAACACCTGATCTCTGAATCCAGTAAATACATCACTTCTTTGCTACATGTCTCAAAGACGGTACCTAAAACTATGGAGATGGGGACTAGATGCGTGGCTGCTGGAGTCTGAGGATGGAGAGGACTAAGTTGACAAAGGGAACCTTTGGGGTGATGGAAATATTCTGTGTGTTGCTGTAGTAATGGTCACACAACGCTGCCAGAATTCATAGCATGGGATGCCTAAAAAGCATTAATTTTCTATATGTAAATTGTATCTCAATAAATCTGATTTTAAAAACAGGCAGTCGGGGCCTGGTGGCTGAGCGGCTGTACAGGTAAGGGAGCCACACCTGAGTGGCGTGTGGGTCTCAGTCCTGGTCTAGCGCCCTGAACGGTGCTAGGGCAAGAACTCGGAAGACTGGGGAGACTGGTGCCAGCCGTTCACCCTCCAGACCCACCCTCTCCTTCTCCCCCCTGCTCTGTGTCCTGGGGGATGGAGCCACATGGTCGGGACGAGTGGGTTCCCTTGAGCTCTGGCTCCTGATGGGGTCCTGCCAACGGGAGGATAAGCGAGGATGGGGAAGGAGGGAGCTCTGTGTGACGGACAATTTTCTTTCAGGCTGAGCTGGAGCACGGTGAATGACTTACTCACTTCAGCTAGTCGTGGCTGCTTATTCTGATTTTACAGGTGCAGAAACTCATCTGAAGGAGATCAGGTGCTGGTGTGGGTGGCACCGGAAGTCACAGCAGAAGGGCGATGTGAACGGGAGCCACTGATCTGCAGAGCTACAACACTTGAGTCTCCCCTCTGGCTGCAGACACAGGCAGCCCACCCTCACAGGCTGCTGTCTCTGAGAGGAGTGCTTTCTCATCGAGCCAGAGTCAGCCTTCCCACCATTCTCACCCTTAGTCCCTGGTCTGCCCTCGTTAGTCCCACAGAGCAAGCTGCCCTCTCCCCCGCGAGCCGGCCTTGCACACAACTGTGGGGAGCCATGCTGGCCTCCTCAGGTCCTCCTTTTGGGGGAGCTGAAGGATATATGTCTGGGGTCTGTTATAAAGAAAACAATCTATATATATCTTGCTATTAGCAATTCCCACAGAGCAGCATGAAGGCATCAATCTTGGAGAGAAAGCCTTTAATACAGGATCCTGTATCTTTACAGGATTCTGTATCTTTATCACTTTTTCCTCCTCCTAAAAGATCAAGTGCAATCATCTCTGCTTCCCATTCTTTGGGCTGTAAAGCTAAATCTATGGCTTCTATCCAAAAAGCCTGATACAAAGTCGAAGAGCAAGGGAAGAAAATGAGCCTTACTGCTCACTAATAACACCCAGGCCCAGAGTGCAGCAGGCGGGTGCTTAGGAAGCCAATGGCATCTGAGATCCTGATATTGCAGGAGCGGAACCAAGTGGGCACAACTGTGGGGCAGCAGGGGCTTCAATCACCCTGGCTTCTGTCTCTAATGCTTCCTCTATTCATTTCACGTCCAATTCACCTGTACTCGAGGCCTAGGACATAAAATGCACATTTCTGCCACCATGCTTATGCCCACACTATTCTGCCTAGAAACACCTTGGCAGATTTTACCATCTTGCAAGTCTTTGGTTCAGTCATAGCTCACTGAGCACAGATACTCTGTGCCAAGCACTGTGTTGGGACAGAGTCTACAGCCAAGACAGCCTAGATAGTGTATTAAAAAGCAGAGACATCACTTTGCCAACAAAGGTCCTTATAATCAAATCTATGGTTTTTCTAGTAGTCATGTATAGACGTGAGAGCTGGACGATAAAGAAAGCTTAGCACTGAGGAACTGATGCTTTCAAACTGTGGTGCTGGAGAAGACTCTTGAGAGTCCCTTGGACTGCAAGGAGATCAAACCAGTCCATCCAAAAGGAAATCAACCCTGAAGATTCATTGGAAGGACTGATGCTGAAGCTGAAGCTCCAACACTTCGGCCACCTGATGCAAAGAGCCGACTCACTGGAAAAGACCCTGATTTGGGGAAAGACTGAGGGCAGGAGAAGAAGGGGGCTACATAGAATGAGATGGTTGGATGGCATCAACTCAGTGAACATGAGTTTGAGCAAACTCTGGGAGACAGTGAAGGACAGGGAAGCCTGGAGTGCGGCAGCCCATGGGGTCACAAAGAGTCGGACAGGACTGAGTGACTGAACAGTAACTTCAGCAGCGAATAAGACGTTAGGATGGGAGACCACACTACCAAACAGGAAGGGAAATCTGAGACTTCCCCTTGGATTGCTGCCACGAGGAAGTCACGTGCATAGCTGTGCCTGGTCCATGCCTGCAAGAGGGAGGCTGCCCAGGTCTGTGCAAGTCACACTGAGTGCCCAAGTCCACCCCTGTCAAGACTACCCAGGTGACTTGAAGAGCTGGATGACTCAAGCTCTTGCAGAACACGAGCTGCAATAATAGCCCAACCAGCAATGCTCTCCAGAAGCTGCCTTTTGAGAAGCGGCAATTAAGCTCTACAACATTCTCACTTACAAATTCAACGATCACCATTTTGAACAAGGATTCAGAATTTTTTTTTCCCAATTCAGTCAGCTGCTGGTGGAGGTGAAAAATGCACCTGATTTTAACAGAGCCCCTCATGGTTTTGGAGCAGGCCGGACTGTTCTGCAGTCACCCGGAGGCTGCTGCAGCCCACACTTGGGACTGCACCCTCGGTGCTTTGGCTCAGTTTCCTATGAGCGCCAGTTTGCAGACTGGAAAGGACCTAAGAGGATCAGTTACTCCCACCCCATCCTTGGCTGAGACAACTGAGGTCCAAGGACAGGCAGCAGCTGTCTCCAGAGGCCACCAGCGAGAGACTCATCCGTTGCCACATGCCTCATTTAACCTGCTCAACAGCCTCCAGAGGCAAGCACTACTATTCTTCCCAATGGTAGATGAGGAAGCCAAAGTTCAGGAGAGTCACACAGCTGCAGAGTGGCAGAGCTATTCCCACTGAGCCCCACATTCTCTTCCAATCAGAACGCTGTTTAGTTACTCTGTTGTATGTAGCTCTTTGAGATCCCATGGACTGTAGCCCGCCAGGCTCCTCTGTACATGGGATTTCCCAGGCAAGAATACTGGAATGGGTTGCCATTCCCTCCTCCAGGGAATCTTTCCGACCCAGGGATTGAATCCACATCTCTTGCATTGGCAGGCAGGTTCTTTACTGCTAAGCCACCTGGGAAGTCAGGTCAGAACACTTGCTCTCTTTAGAGAAATCACCCAAATGAAGCCCCACCCTCTGGAGGGACCTGGACCTGACAACAAAATAAACCAGCATCCCAGGGTAATCTCTGGGTCTCCATTTAAATGCAACGCTCTTCCTGGTTTTTGTATTACTAACAAGCCTTTTAAAAAATCTCCTGATTTAAAGGCTGATCTGGCTAGACAGGTGCTTGAAGAGACCTCAAGATATGACTCCAGGCTTTTTTGCAGTCCTCAGTGTCTGTTTTTTATGCAGAGATTCAGAACTCGAGGGGAGCTGTTGGTTTTATCTGGATAGAGGTGACTGGCAGGGAAGCAAAAATCAACTTTTGTCCTAGTTAAAGAAATGACGCAAGGTGCTTTGGGGTAATGATTCTTACGGCTGCTTCCCTGGAACAGAGAGACATCCCTACAAATGCTTTCTGACAGATCCCCTTGGTTGTTCTGTCAGCTGCCCTTGTGACTAACACAGGCTGGGGAGCCTTCAGGCACTGCCGTGAGATGATGCTGGCCCAAGTTCTCTCTCAAGACTTACTCTTTTCCATGGGATGCTAACAGTACTAATGATCCTATTAATAATCATAACAGTATCTAACATTTCTTGAGAGCTCACTCTGTGCCGGGCTGTGGGATAGCTGCTTTATGCAAATTATCTTACTGGAACATCACAAAACCCTCCCGACCCTATGGACTGCAGCTTACCAGGTTCCTCCGTCCATGGGATCGTCCAGGCAAGAGTACTGGAGTGGGATGCCATTGCCTTCTCCAAAACTGAGGCTAATAGAGGTTAAATTAACTCGCCTGACGTCTCAAAGCACATTAGGCAGCTGAACTGGGACTTGAAAGCAGGCAGCCTTATTTCATGGAGGAGGGCATGGCAACCCACTCCAGTATTCTTGCCTGGAGAATCCCCACGGACAGAGGAGCTTGGCGGGCTGCAGTCCATGGGGTCGCGAAGAGTCGGACACAGCTGAGTGACTAAGCACAGCACAGCACAGCCTTATTTTAGAACTGAGGCTCTCAACCACAATGCTACCCTCAGTCTCCTCTCCGGTAAAAAGGGCCTAATCATTCCAGCCACATCAGCTATAGGGAAAGTGGAAACAGGTTCAGCGAGGTTAAGCCACTTGTTCAAGTTTACACAGCCAGCAAGGTATGGAGTCAGGGCCTGAATGGGGTTTTCCGATCCTCCGCCATCTGAGCTACAGGGTAGTGGCTGAGAATATGGCCTTTGAACCCCTATGTCATTTACCAGTTGTGTGACTCTGGCAAAGTGTTAACTTCTCTGAGCTTTAGTTTCCTCTTCCAGAAGACACAGAACTGTTGTGAGTGTTCAGAGAGATGATAACTGTTTAGTAATAGCTTGGACCAATGCTAGGTCTATGGCAAAAATTTAGAATATTAGATACGAAGGTGGGCTTCTCTGGTGGGTCTGATGATGGTAAAGAATCCACCTGCAGTGCAGGAGACCCGGGTTTGATCTCTGGATCGGAAGATCCCCTGGAGAAGGGCNGATGATAACTGTTTAGTAATAGCTTGGATCAATGCTAGGTCTATGGCAAAAATTTAGAATATTAGATACGAAGGTGGGCTTCTCTGGTGGGTCTGATGATGGTAAAGAATCCACCTGCAGTGCAGGAGACCCGGGTTTGATCTCTGGATCGGAAGATCCCCTGGAGAAGGGCGTGACAACCCACTCTAGTATTCTTGCCTGGGGAATCCCATGGACAGAGGAGCCTGCTGAACTCTGTCCATGGCGCTGCAAAGAGTCGGACACGACTGAGTGCCTAACACTATACTCCTAAGATGGGAAAGTTACAGCGTAAAGCTTAAGCCTGTGAGCTCAAAGAGAGGGAGAAACCAGATTAAAAGCGTCAGCTCAAGAGGCTGAGTGCACAGTCTAGCCATTGACTGTGTAACAGCGGATGAATTACTTAAGTTCACAGGGCTTCCATGTCCTTAGCGGTAATTTGGGGATAATAACCCACAGGCCGCGGGGAGATTTCAATGAGAAAACACAAGCAAAGGGCTTAGAAGAGTCAGGGCCGAGTGGACAGGGTATGATGGAAGAAAAAGTGACCCCTGTTATTTCTACTGCTCTAAACCACACTGCTCCTTGGGGTGAAAATGTTTTTTAAATGATTAAATGCTATCAAATAAAGCATTATTGCCACAACGGCACAAGTTTCACGGTCCAACTTAACAATGATAATAACCCACAGGCCGCGGGGAGATTTCAATGAGAAAACACAAGCAAAGGGCTTAGAAGAGTCAGGGCCGAGTGGACAGGGTATGATGGAAGAAAAAGTGACCCCTGTTATTTCTACTGCTCTAAACCACACTGCTCCTTGGGGTGAAAATGTTTTTTAAATGATTAAATGCTATCAAATAAAGCATTATTGCCACAACGGCACAAGTTTCACGGTCCAACTTAACAACGAACCTTCCCCTCACACCCTCCTTTCCCCATTACGTTCTGCAAACAGATTTCTTTTCTTTGGGAAAGAAAAGGCAGGGTATTCAAATGGAGACTAAACCAACCTGAAAACCTTCACAGAGAGAACGGGTGACTAAGGCAAGGCACCCACCCCAGTGGTAGCCTCTCTGAAAAGGGTGTCCTTTGGAGGCAAAAACCACACATCTTTGCATGATCCTTAAGAGATCCCCCAGACTCAGCGAGGGTCCTCCCTAGGTTCCCAGCCCAGGGCAGAACAGACAGTAACATCCCAGAGAATGAGAAGACAGCCCGAGGGCGAGGCCCTGGGTCCTGCAGCTTTTATGGGTAATCAGTGCCGACTCCAGCTTCTCCATCTTCCTATGAAACAGCGGCCAATGTGTCTACAAATGAAAGGTCACCAGTTGCTTCATTCTCAATAAGCTTTCCAACTAAGAAACTGAAAGTCAAGTGGATCTTGAGCCCCATCCAGACGTGGCAGCCCTGAGCAGACCCCAGAGAAACAACAACTCTTTCCTGCCCCCTGTTTTCAACTCCCTCTCTGCTGCTGAGGTGATGCAATTCTTCTCTGGAACTTGATAGGATGTAAAAAATAATTACAAATGAAAAGGTTATTCATAATTTTTAAATGAGTTAATTAGTAAACCCAGTCAGACTCACTCATTACAGTAATTAATAATTGATTATACTTGAAATTAAACACAATTTTTCATCAAAATCTAATTAAAGATCTGCGCTTCTTGCCTGTTGATGAGATCAGCTGGTCTGCTGGCAAAAGTCTTTGTGAAGGATATTTGTGCGCGGCAGAGACAATTAATTTGATTTTGAATAATTGATAGATCCTTACAAGTTAGTCATCACGGCCTGAGATGATGGCCAAGCCAACAAGAGCTCACCCTTGGCCCTTGGAGAGCCAAGCAGCTGGAAAGCAAGCACAAGGCTGCCAACCCAGCCCTTGAGGACTCGTGGGATCCAGCCGGCACCCGCAATGCACTCACGGCTTTAGCTTACTCCTCCTCCAAACTCAGAAGCATCCTTCCAAGGTAGTGGACTGTGAGGGAGAAATTAGGACTCAGGGGGAGAAGTAAGTTGCCCAAGGAGCAACAGCTGCTCGGTGGCTGAGCGGGGAATGGAATCCAGACTCTCAGCTGCCGCGAGCTCTGCCCCCAAGTCTCCTTGCTGAGTCTCTAGGTTAACAGAGGGAAGCCCCCAGGCTTGCCTCTCTGATCTGGCCCTTGGATATGGATCCTAAACTCCTGTTTTAAGTTGTCTATATACCTCAGGCTTTGGGAGAAGGATGTATTTATTCTTGGCAGGAACACCTTCTCAGTGGACTGACCTCTCCTGACTTGAGACCCAAATTCTCCCAAATCGACCTCAACCACCCCCTCCCCCCCAACACTGTCACCCTCTGAGCTGAAGCCCTCATCGTTCCCTGACTTGTTTAGGCAGTAGGGCCCATTCTTCCTCCTTCCACCCTGAACTTTCTAAGACAAACGTGTCCGCCACTGCTTCAAGCCCTTCAGGGCTCCCTCCTGCCCGTTCAGTGAGGTCTTGAACTTGGCTTCCACAGTGATCTTCAGAATCTCACCACTCTCTCCCACATTAGCTCCAATCGTGGCCCCCATGCCCCTCCAAGTCTTCAAACAGAAAATGTCTTTGCCACCAGATCACCTGCTTTCAAGACTTGGAAACGTCCCTTGGTGTGAAATTCCTTTTCTTCATGTCTACTTCTGGCTGTGACCTGAAGACTCAGCTAAAACAGCACCTTTGCCAGGAAGCCTCCTCAGGTCCCTCCTGGAGGGGGCTAGGTATTCCCGCAGCTGCTCCCCATATCACAGGTAATACACTACGGGGTCCCGTTGGATCAATCGCTGCCTCCAAGCTGGCAGCACCTCAAGAGTAGGGGCCATGCTGTTGGCCCTAGTGCAGCACAGTGCCTGACTCAAAGAAGGCACCTTGTTTGGTTTGCTGATGAAAAAGAACATTCACAAAATTATAGATTCTAAGACTACTGTGAAATGGAGTATTTCCTGTCATATCAGTAAACAAGGATGTCGCAGCCATCAGCAATTTCAGGCCCCCAAGCATGAATTTCTGAGCCCTGAGGGCACCCAAAAGGGAGAACGATGCTTCTGATCCAGCAGCTGCTGCTACTCCCTACGGTGAACAAGGAACTAAGGATGTGAAAAAGCAAGAAGCAGGATGCCCACCTCAGATAGCTGAGAGACATATGAGAGGAATGACTTCACCGAGCCCAGCCTCTTTCATCCTCCCATACATAGAAAAGTGCCAAATTCCTTGAGATACCTGGTTTTCCTTAATTAACAACAATCTTTTGATATTCAGACTACCTGTCCCTTGCTGCAAACTTCTATATAACCTGACCCCCACTCTGCAGCCTACCTCCTCAGAGCAATTATGTCAGGGTTATTCAGAGTCTGTCTCCCAGGCTTGACGTCCTGAAAATTCCCACCAAATAAAATGTAACTCTCAGGTTCTAGGTTGTGACTATTTTTGGAGTTTGACATTATCAATGTGGGAAGGAAAATGAAAGGTCCTCCAGTGACAAGCCCTATTCAATGAATGAATCTTTGTCTTGCTTACTGGTCATTAAGCACTATTTGCACTCTTTCTAGACAGGAAACTCACCAGCTCCCACAGTAGCCCCCACTTTTAGATAGTTGATGATATAGTCTTACTAAAGGAGAGGAAGAAGCTCATAGGATGCATGGCAGAAAGAAAGGTGATTTAATCAGATAAAGACTTAGACTTTCTGAACTAAGTTACACAGTGTATAGTGTAAACCCTACGGCTTTAACACAGAACAAGTTGCTATCTCTTGATGAAGAGTGACACTGCCTGTTCAAAAGTCTTCTCATCTATAACCTGTTTGCCGGGCGGTACTGGAGATTTGGACAGAGAGAACAGATTTGTGGGCACGGCGGGGAGAAAAGGGTGGGACGGATGGGAAGAGCAGCATGGAAACGTGTACGCTGCCATATGTAAAACAGACAGCCAGTGGGGACTTGCTGCATGACTCAAGGAACTCAAACTGAGGCTCTGTGACAACCTACAGGGGTGGGATGGGGTGGGAGGTGGGAGGGACGTTCAAGTTGGAGGGGACACATATATACTTATGGCTGATGCATGCTGATGCATGACGGAAACCGACACAATATTGTAAAGCAATTATCCTTCAATTAAAAATAAATAAATTAAAAAAAAATTTTATGGTTCTCAAAGGAGAAAGGTGGGGAGGGGGGTAAATTAGGAGTTTGGGATTAGCCAAAAAAAAAAAGTCAACTCATCTATGAAATATAATAATGTCAGTAAAAAGCAAGGGCTGTGCTAGAGGTCGGTGGGGTTACAGTACTGGTGATGCCATGGAGAAACCGCTGTGCCAGGTGGCCGTGCCTGGAACCCCACAACCCTCCCGGGTAACCCGATCTATATCGGTCCTGAAGCTCTTGCAGAACCTGGCTGGGAGCTGACTGCTCCCAGTTCGGCTGTTCCTTTTTACCCAACGACCCACAGCAGGGGTGGCAAATACTTGGCTTGTCATCAACATTCTCCACTCCTGTCACCACAACAGACATCAGCAATCAGTCACGGACCCTTCCACGGAGTCTGAACGAAGCCTTGGGAGGCTTCTCAGCACAGCTTTTCAAGGTGGCCACAGCTAATCAATCAGACAGAAGAGCAGATAAACACATATGCCAACCTGATCTCGATGCCATGAGATTCTCCAACCCAGTCTTCACAAGCGGAGAAGAGACCCGGCATGCCAGATAAGGCTTACTGCAGCTCCAGATGCTTAAGGAGTCTTTGTTCGGACGGTTATCATCTTCCTGATTACTTGTTTTTACTTAAAGATCTTGAGAGTGAAGTGACTTTACAGCTTACATCACCCAGACCCTCATCCAGGCTTGAGTCTCTTCCTCCCAAACCAGTGGGAGCCGTGCTCTATTCATCACTCCTTGTGACAGTGCTTACTACCTCTCGAGACAGTCCTCTCCCACCCATGGTGACTCTGCTTGTCACAGAGTCCTTTTCCACAGCGGGCGGCACTCTGTCTTCCTCTGGCTTCTGCCAGTGAGTTTCATTTCTATTTATTGGGTTTACACAGCAAGGTTTCCTTTGCTAACAGAAGGATCTCAGAATGCCTGAGCGTGGATTCCAGGCCTTCTCAAGCTGGCCTAACCAACCATACATCTTAGAATAATAGAATCTGAAGGTTGGGAAGGACAGAGGGTTAAGCCAACCCTGGTGGATGCTGTTACTAACAGGCTGATTTACAGAGAGGCAGCAGACTCTACGCCTCTCTCTGGAGTAACATACTTCCTGGGAGCAGATCAAAGGCCAAAGGCAGGGGTCGGAAGCAGGACACCCGACTGCGCTGCAAACACATCAGAAGAGCGTGCAGTGGGGGTGTCGCAGGCACGGCGCTGGGCTTAGAGGTGTGTGTTACACAGTGGGTGCCCCGGGGTCAGCTAGGCAGGCCGGTCTGTGCTGCCCCCTGGCCTGTGTGCCCCCTCAGCCAGCGCCAACCACTCACGGGGCCCTTCCCAATCACAGTCTCCCACTGGACCTTGGTTTCCCCAGGAGGCCCAGCCAGACCCTCACCTTCAGACCCGCTTCCCTGGCTTGAGGTCAGCGCAGCCCACTCTGTGGCAGCTTTTCTCCAGCCCCAGGGCCCGTGGCCTCCTCCTTGCTGCTCACTGCAGTGGCGTGGCACCCATAGGAGAGACCAGCCTGCTGTCGAGCCTCCCAGCTTGCCACTTTGTTTCTAGTGACTACCCCCCATGACAGTCATGTCACAGACGATGCGAGGCTTCCATCACACGAGGGGGCCGACAGGATGTACATCCAGGATGTACACTCACGCCGCCTTCCTGGTGTACATGCAGGAGGAGGGGACGGTCCCAGAGCCTCCCTTGACAGTCTTGGGGTGCAGGGGGCGTCATTACCGGCCGGCCCAGGGCACCCAGGCCGCACGGTTCACCCCGCGGGCTCTGACCGCCCACAGGTGTCTCGGTCACTGCCCTCTGGGCCGAAGGGGCCCCCAGGGACGCTGGGGCGGGGGGTACTTACCCACAAAGTATGCCAGCAGGATGACCAGCGTGGCCGAGATGGCAATGGCGCTCAGGGCGGCGCACTTCCAGTTACAGTACTTGGAGGGCTTCTTGAGGTTGAAGGCCGGGCGGGAGAAGGTGGTGCGGGGCAGGGGCCGGGGCGGTGGCGAGTACACCGTGCTGGACGTCAGAGGGTAGCCTGGCGCCGCGCTGCAGAAGAGCGGGGAGGTGCCTCCGGGCTTGAAAAGGAAGTGCCTGTGGACGGAGAGAAGCGGGGGGGCGGCAGGGTTAGCTGGCGCCCCGGGAGCCCACGCTGGCCTGAGGGTGGAGGCGGCGGTAGAGGAAGCATGCAGAAGAGCCTAGAGAGACGGGGAGAGAGGGAGAGCCGCCGCGAGGAGACGAGGTACAGAGAGAAAGGAAAATCATGTGCCGGACAGAACAGGGCACACGGAGACACGCTTCCACGGAAACACGGGTGGGACAGCCCTGCCCATGGGGAACCCACCCCAGCTGGACAGAAGGCTGGGTGCTGAGATCCTTTTCCTGGGAAGCCACGG